>JASAMX010015737.1:0-17676 GCA_030248175.1 Microlaimidae sp. YZB2_3
GACCTGCCTACTTCATATATTAATGATAATACATTGGTAACAGATCAGCAAAATGATCCCCAATTTCGCGACATCTACAACTATCTGAAAAGTAAAACGTTACCTACCAATGTAAAACAACAGAAAAATATTATCAACTGGGCCAAATCATATCTGCTATATGATGAAATCATTGATTGTATTTTGAATTACAAGCCACCCATGATTGTATTTTTGGGGCACATCTTGGAGCGAAAAGACACTTTTGCAACTAGGCATCTGTTTTTATTAGACAAATATGCCTAATGATGTTTATCAATATGTTTAAACTTGCGAATCTTGTCAAAGACATAAATCCCACTCTCAAACGACAAGGCCCACAATGGTACCTATCAAAGTAGGAAATATATTTGATAAAATCGCTATGGATATTCTGGGACCATTAACTCCTATATTCCGCGACAATAAAAATATTGAGTACCTTACCCATTATGCTATGTGTTTTGCCCTGCCAGATCAGGGAGCGGAAACAATCGCAAAGATTATTTTGGAATGAGTCATAACTATTCATGGCTGTCCATATGAAATTTTGTCCTATCAAGGAACCAATTTTTGAAGCAAAATTATTGCAGAGCTCTGTCAAATCAGCTCTGCTTGAAAAATATTTACTACCCCTTACCATCCTCAAGCAAACGGTCTCACTGAACATTTCAATAAAACCCTATGCCATATGCTCACACCTTATGTTAATGAACGCTTTGACAACTGGGACTTTGCATTACCTTTTGTGCCTTACCTTTTGTGAGCGATAATTGCGCTGCTCAAGAATCCACTTGAGAAAGTCCCTTTTTTCTTGTCTTTGGTTGTGACATGCGAGTGCCAATTGTTACAAAATATCAAAAATATTGTTCAAAATATGTAGACTACAAAGATGACTATCTTGACCACGCCAAAGTCCTCATGACTGAAGCAGGCAAGTTAGCCAAACAAATGCTTCCAAAGGCTCAAAAATGACAAAAGAGAAACTACAATAAACAGTATGCAACAAAGCAGTTGCAATTGGAGACCTGGTCCTTAAGCATAATCCTGTGGTCAAACCAATGGATTGCTCAAAATTTGTCAAATCAAAATGGGTAGGTCCGTATAAAGTACTTGCCCTGGCTCCTGATAAAGGTATTGCTCAAATTCAAAATACCCAGGGTCGCAAAACCAAACAAGAGTGGGTAAACCTCCAGCAACTCAAACCTTATTATCAACAAGTCCACCCCCCCTGCGCTTGTAAAAAGCCTGCTAACTCCGTCTTCATTCCCACGATGTTCTATAATTCCAATTTTGGTTTGTTGCGTAAAACGCCTAAATTGGTTTTACAAGCCATAATTAATAATGGTCAACCCAAAGTTGCACTTTTTGACGGCTCAAAAGATAGCAACGACAAATGGCAAAATCCATATAAAAATACTTATCACAAATATTCAATGGATGTTATTTTTAAGGAAGACTTCAAAGCAGATCATCATGCAAACCTTCCGCCTGGTATGACCCAAAAGCAGTGGAGAAAGCAATGCTGCTTTAAGCTAATTGCCAAAAAGGTAGGTTGTTCGAAAAGCGTGCCAACCTTGAACACTAACAACAAAAGCGTATGGAAACAGAGCATCAACAAGTAGAAGAAAAGCACTGTGCAGAACAAAAACATGAATTATTGAACAACTTGAATCCAGAATTATTGGCTACAGGAGGACCAAATCTAATTGATAATATTCTTTCTGATATGGACTGTACTTAGTATGTTTTTATTTATGTTTCCCTATACTCACGCAATATGTTATCTGTAACATATTTATTGTTTAACAATCAATTAAATTGGTTTTAGTTGATAACGGGTGTACTGATAATGTTATATTGCCTTCAAATCCATCTTTAATGTTCCTAGTATTTTTTTGGGTAAGTTATGGACACAAAGTTCTACAAAATGCATGAATCAATAGTGGTCACCTTTTGTACCCTGTGACAAGAAAGCTTTCGAGCTAGCAAGTATAAAATACTTGGCTTTTCAAAACTTGGGGCC
Organism: Microlaimidae sp. YZB2_3; assembly: GCA_030248175.1. Lineage (NCBI taxonomy): Eukaryota > Metazoa > Nematoda > Chromadorea > Desmodorida > Microlaimidae > Microlaimidae sp. YZB2_3. Next base: position 2,045 of record JASAMX010015737.1, read on the forward strand.
TGATCAACCATTTAGGCAAAATTTCACTCGTATTTTTGTTTCAAAAAATGTTATTTTTGTGGTGTAGGGGTACACAGCTGGCTATAAAATTTTCTTTTCAAGCGTCAAAAATCAATATTTTCACAACCATGTATCATTATGTTTCACTGGTATATCACAATTTTACCAAATATCCAGAACAACACTTTTAGGATATGGTAAAAATCTGCATGGTGCATTTGTAGATTTTATGAATTTTTGAAGTGGAACTATATTAAGTTCCACTATTTTCATAACCTTTCATCTTCATGTTTTGTTGGATCACTAAGCAATTATAAGTATTCCTACCTGAAATCACAGATGGTACGTCTGATTGATTGTCCATTAAATTGTTTATGTATCATAAAATTTTGTACAAGCTAACTCCTTAGCTCCCTTTCTTTTCCAACCCATAGTCATAATGTTTCCTGACTTCTTAAGAAATTTCCAACTTAATTTCTTATTGTCCCGCTAGTTGCCAAAGTATCCTGTCAAATGGTTGCGGTATACACAAAAAATTTTGTGAGGATTGGTTACCCAGTCCTTCATTTTCACAATAAAATTTGTCATTTATATCTTTTTACGTTTCATCAGTTTAACAAATTATTTTACCAGTCCTTCATTTTCAAAAATTTGTCTTTTTCTTCAGTTTCTCACAATTTTATTGTCCTATTGGTAATAAACCTCTTTTTACAATTATAATCCTCAATCATTAATTTCAATATCAAATAAATAAATTTAAATTCCGTCTTTCAGCATTTTATATAAGCATATATTTTCATGTTTCACCTGTTTAACAAAATATCACTAATGTTAATCACTACAATATTATTGAAATAAGTTTTCAACTAACAATCACTAGTAGGGTTTCCAACAGTATTTTTGAAAGGAACTAAATTAGTTAGTTTCACATCTTTTTTAAACCAGTGACACTATTGTTTCAATGGGTTGTTACCTCATTATAGGTAAGTTAATTGGTACAGGGAAGAGTACATTTTTTTTCTGGTACCATAGTTGTGTGGTAAGAATATTTGAAGAGACTGATCTTCAGTCCTTAATTTTCCAATCTGTGCTACTAATGTTTCAAGGATTTATTACCTTAATGCATTTAGTGGATCCTTCACTTCTTGTTCCAACAACTGAAGCTTTTTGCAGAAGAACCAGAACTCGGATATGCTTAAATTTTTTAAAGGACTAGTTCCATAGTCCAGAAAATATCTGATTACTGATGACGTTCAGCATAGATACCATGTTACAACATGAGTTATGTGCTAAATCACGCATCAAATTTTTGTTTTGTTATATTTAATACTTTGAACTTACAGAGATACAAACGCAATTGTAATGTACGCACCGTTGCTTAACAATTAGCTCTAAATTTGTTTTAGCTATTCAATCTCAATATAACTTTACAGTTATATAGTTATGTTTATATTAGTTTTATTACTATATTATGTCTATAATTAGCATTAGTATTTTTTGACGTTATTTAATTTTTTACTATTGCATTTTTTTATTATTTTTTTTTTAAATTGTATAGTTTATTATTTTTCTCCTTTTCTTTTCTTATTTCTCTTTTTAGTTTTTTTTATTTTTTTTTATATATTTTTTAAATATATAATTAATCTTTTATTTAGTTTTATTATTTTTTATTTTATTTATATTTTAAGTTTTATATTTTTAAGTTAGTACAGTAAGAAATAAAAATCTTAGGAGCATCAGGGGCATATTTCAAGTAAAGGTCTCATATTTCCCCTCACATGTTGTACACTCCTACTCCCCTTACATGTTAAAAATTCCACCCTTGAATACTGTAAGTTTTGGACAGGCGCATGGGCTACCAGGGGGCTAGGGGCTAGACCCCCCCTTTTGGGTCGGCAAGGAAATTTTGGGGTTAGACCTTTTTGGGTCGCCAAGGATAAAATTTGGGGGCTAGAAGGGCCATTTTTTAAAATTTTTCTTGCCTTTCTCCGCTCAGCGCTCAATTAATTATATAGTCTCCACTTCCAAATTTGTGTTAAATTGTTTTGAAATCTTGGTATGGCCACGCTGGATCCACCCCATTCTTGGTCTCCACTTTTAAATTTGTGTTACTCTGTTTTGAAATCTTGATACGACCACGATAGACTCTCCTTTTTAGATTGTTATATAGTTGGATTAAAAATTCAAAGGTTAGGAGAAGTAATTTTAAAAACATTTTCTTGCAATTTGCATTGCTCATATTTAATTCAATGTTTTCTTTTTGCAGTTGTTAGGGTTTTGAAAATCGAAAATTTCAAGGTATAAAATTGCTTGTAAAAATTTTTTCTTGGTTTTATAGACTTATTTTTATTGAATAATAGGAAAATAATTAAGGATGTGACATAAACAAAGTAATAAACATTCCGCGTGGAAAATTTTTTTTAGCCCTTTTAAAACATTTACGATTTGGACCCCCCTGGACCTCCCCTTTCGGAAAGTTTGTTCAGGGTTGAACCCCCCTTTTCTGAAATCCTGGCTACGCCCATGGACAGGCGTACATATCAAGCTGTGTGTCTGCAGGTAGCGCGCATGTGTCTAATTGCCCATGTATCTAATCGATTAGTCAATTAGTTAGTTGATATTTTTTCAGCACAAGCGGTTGACTTTGCACGCGTTCGCATGGTTAAACCTTATCAAAAATGTAAGAGTAGTTTATAATAAATTGTATAGGCTTATGCTTGCACGCAAAGTGTCGCCTGCATCGGTCTCCCTTTTCCCCCGCCCCTTTGCCTCCTGCTAATTATTAAATATTTTTCTTTCCCTCCCCTTAGCTGCACAGGCAGCTCGTGGTTCCCACGCCCAGGTTCTCGCCTCACTTACAAACCACTAAGTCGGCGGTGAAAAGGCGGTCATACTTTACGCGCCGCAGGCCGTCAAATTTCTGTTTTAGGCTCCTCATTTTGCGGGGCGCGCAAAATGAGTAAACAATCAGCAAGTAGCCGGTTGACCGGAGTGAGGTTATAACGTGTTGCAAATACAAACACGTGGGTTTTTGTTGTTAAAATTCCGTATATATAAGTGGCGCGGTTTTGCCAAAAGTCAGTTTAGTTGTTTCTTTGACTCTATTCGACAGTTCTTTCTCAAGCCACTCCAAGTTTCAGAAGAACTTATCATTTTTGAAGGAGGGTTCCGAAAGACCCTCTATTTTCTGTAATTGTTTGTTTCCCCTGGGTTGTCCAGGGCATTTTTCGTGTCCTCTTTTGTAAGCCAGTCGGTCCCGGTTGCATTATAACCGGCCACATTTTTTTTGTGTTTGTGTTCTGCTTCCCCTTTCCCCCATCTTGAAAAATTGGTGGAATTTATGGCAATTCGTCAGCCCCCCTAAACGCCCAATAGCTATTATGCAAGTTGGTAATTTTTATATCCTGAATCAATTCGGTTTATTCCCTCTAGTCGCCCGGCTAATACTTGCAGATTGGTGGAATAAGATCGTAGTTCAGCCCAGGAAAATGCCCACCTGTGGCTTATCGTTTGTTAGGTCAGAGCTAGTCAGTACTAGCTCCTTAAGATTATTTTAGACACTTAAGTTTAGTTAACTTAGGGTTCCCCTTAAGTTAGTGGTGGTTTAGGTTTTCCCATTCCCCCTTTTTAAGCTAAGGCCTTTTTAACTAAGGGTTAGTTTTTGGGTTACCCACCCACACCGTATTTACTAGTTGCCTGCGTAGGTTTTTGGGTAGTTGCCTCAAAACGTGCCATCATAAACCGCTTTACTTGGCTTTAACAGATTTTTGTATTTTCCCCTAACGCCTGCAGCTTGCTAACAAAAAGCGCCCTATTTTTAGTTAAGTTACCCCCAGGCTAATCACAATCAACATAGTAAAATTTTATAATTATTTTTATAGGTCACGCAATAGGCTAAGTAAAGTCCCCTTTAGGTGCCATCCCGTAAAATAGGCTTACCCACTTTTTCTGTGTTTTGTGTACCGGCCCGGTAATACGTTGGTTGGCCACTAATAAACTTATATACTGTAAACACGCCTTTGGCAACTTAGACGGGAGCTCAGTCGGTTAACCCCCTACTTAGCTCTCGTCAAATAAAAGTACTAATTATTAACTCAATAGTGGATCCGACTGAGCTTACCTTTACCTGCTGCGCCAAAGCAACTTTGGAAAGCAAAAGCCTTAGGGGTAAGTGATAGGCTTTTAACTCCTCTATTTTTCTAGGCGACAAATGTCCCAAGCTATTGTAGCTGAATTTAGGGCTACATTTTGGAGCCGAACGGGCTTTGAATTAAAAGCCGAATATCGGTGGATCACCCGTCTAGGAAAAAACCAGTTGTTGTTTTATTTTTATTATATAACTTTTATTTAGTTTTTATATATGTGGTGTTTATTCTGGCAGCAGTGCACTAAAGAGGTCCGTTCTTAGTTTACCCCCCCAGAAGTTCGTGCACTACCTCCGTTGATTTAGACAATTATTTTTTAACAATTGTAACTATGGCTGAATTCTTCGGGGATAAAAGTCAGAAATTAGATGTCGAGCCCCGGCTACCAGGGAACGACGCCTTGGCAGATTCAAGGGCGGAGCGCTGAATAGGAAGCTGACTGGTTTCTCAAGCAAGAAAAAAACTAGGGTGCCCGCACTAAGCGATACAGTGGGTTTGGTCATTCTGATTTGTCAGAAGGGAAGGGGACGAGGATCAGGCTCTGGGTTCTCGAACCTTGAGAATCGCTTGTATCGACGCCAAGAACGCTGATTAAACTCAGGAAAGATTGCGTAAGACAGACTTAGAATCGAAAGGGAATCATCGATGCGGATTTGGACCCCAGAGGATTCCCTCCCCCCCACATTTATCACCCCCACATTAAGCATTGAGAACATTTAGAGCGAACTCAGTGGGCGGAGGGGAGCTTCCTACAAGGTCAAACGGTAATTTTTTGCAAAAAGGTGAAGGCGACGGGCGTCTCTTTTACTCCCTGTTACCCACCCACCCACTACGTACATGTGCCAAAATTTTCACGTCTCATTAACCCCGAGACCTAGACCTTTTGGAAGTGGAACCAACCCAGCTGAGTCGACTCATTGCAAACAGTTCAAAAGCACCAACCCAGAAAATTATACGGCTGTGGCCGAAAATTTGAACGTTTCAGAGCTCCAGACTTCACAGCTTTAGAGTCAATGCAAAAAAAGCTGGATTCCCTACGGACTATGTAAGATGCTGATGATGGAAAAGACAGTCACCCCAAGTTACCTTCAAAAACAACTAGAAAAGAGGGTCCCCCCGGACAGGTCCAAAGGGAGACTCACCCATTCCCAAAGGGGGCGAACTGTAAAAAAATTCTAGCTCTAGTAAAAGTTCATCTGGGCTAGTCGTCCGACTTACCGATTCAACCATGAAGCCAATAAAACGAGAACAGCGTCGTAAGAAATATAAGAGAGGTTGGTTGGGGGTTCGCCCTATATAAAAAGTTTAAAAACTTTTAAGTGGATAAAGGAAGGACAGACAAGCTTAGTATGTGGTAGATAAATAAGGTATGTTTCTTTGTGTTGGTTGGTATTTTGGCGGGGTAAGGGATTAATAGGGGGGGTTTGGTAGGGAGAAAGAGCGTCAGTTCGCCTTCACCTTTTTGCAAAAAATTACCGTTTTGACCTTGTAGGAAGCTCCCCTCCGCCCACTGAGTTCGCTCTAAATGTTCTCGATGCTTAATGTGGGGGTGATAAATGTGGGGGGGAGGAATCCTCTGGGGGTCCAAATCCTGCGCTGATTTGGATGATTCCCTTTCGGATTCTAAGTCTGTCTTACGCAATCTTTCCTGACGTTTTAATTCAGCCGTTCATTGGCGTCGATACAAGCGATTCCTCAAGGTTCGAGAACCCAGAGTTGCCTCTGGATCCTCGTCCCCTGTCCCTTCTGACGAATCAGAAGTGACCAAAACCCACTTGTATCGCTTAGTTGCGGGCACCCTACGTTTTTTTCTTGCTTGAGAAACCAGGTCAGCTTCGCTATTCAGCGCTCCGACCCTTGAATCTTGCCAAGGCGGTCCGTTCACCTGCGTAGCCGGGGCCTCGACATCTAATTTCTGACTTTTATCCCCGGAGAATTCAGCCATAGTTACAATTGTTCAAAGAACAATTATAACTTTGTCTAAATCAACGGAGGGTAGTGCACGAACTTCTGGGGGGGGTAAACCTAAGAACTCAAGCCGGGACCTACTTCCTAGGTGCACTACCTGCCAGAATAAACACCACGTATATAAAAATTAAATAAAAGTTATATACGATAAAAATAAAAACGACAGACTCAACTCTCTGTCCGTTTTCTTTCCTAGACGGGTGATCCCTACCGGTATTCAGGCTTTTAATCTCGAAGCCCCGTTATCGGCTCCAGAAATGTAGCGCCTAAATTCAGCTACAGGGATCAGCTACGGCGAACATTTGTCCGCCTAGGAAAAATTAGGAGAGAGGAGTTAGAAAGCCTATCACTTACGCCCTAACGGGCTTTTGCTTGTCGCTGCGAAGTTCGGTCTTTGGCGCCAGCCAGGTAAAGGTAAGCTCAGTCGGATCCGCTATTGAGTTAATAATTAGTACTTTTATTTGACGAGAGCTAAGTAGGGGGTTAACCGACTGAGCTCCCGTCTAAGTTGCCAAACGCGTGTTTACAGTATATAAGTTTATTAGTGGCCAACCAACGTATTACTGGGCCGGTACACAAAACACAGAAAAAGTGGGTAAGCCTATTTTACGGGATGGCACCTAAAGGGGACTTTACTTAGCCTATTGTGTGACCTATAAAAATAATTATAAAATTTTACTATGTTGATTGTGCTTAGCCTGGGCGGTAACTTAACTAAAAATAGGGGCGCTTTTTGGTTAGCCGAAGCTGCAGGCGTTGAGGGGGGAAATACAAAAATATGGCTTAAAGCCAAGTAAACACCGGTTTTAGTGATTTGGCACGTTTTGAGGGCAACTACCCAAAAACCTACGCGGAGGCAGACTGGTAAATACGGTGTGGGTGGGTAACCCAAAAACTAACCCTTAAGTTAAAAAGGGCCTTAGCTTAAGAAAGGGGGGAATGGGGAAAACCTAAACCACCACTAACTTAAGGGGAACCCTAAGTTAACTAAACTTAAGTGTCTAAAATAATCTTAAGGAGCTAGTACTGACTAGCTCTGACCTAAGCGGACCGACTAAGCCACGGTGGGCCATTTTACCTGGGCTGAACTACGATCGTTATTCCACCAATCTGCAAGTATTAGCCGGGCGACTAGAGGGGAATAAACCGCAATTGATTCAGGATATAAAAATTACCAACTTCGCATAATACGCTAGTTGGCGCGGTTTCTCTGTAGGGGGGCTCGACGAATTGCCATAAATTCCACCAATTTTTCAAGATGGGGGAAAGGGGAAGCCGAACACGAACACAAAAAAAATGTCGGCCGGTTATAATGCAACCGGGACCGACTCGGCTTACAAAAGAGGACACGAAAAATTACCCTGGACAACCCAGGGGGCGAACAAACAATTACAGAAAATAGAGGGTTCCTTTTCGGAACCCTCCTTCAAAAATGCGTAACGTTCTTCTGAAAACTTCGGAGTGGCTTAGACAAAGAACTGGTCGAATATGAGTCAAAGAAACAACTAAACTGACTTTTGGCAAAACCGCGCCACTTATATATACGGAATTTTAACAACAAAAACCCACGTGTTTGTATTTTGCAACACGTTATAAACCTCACTCCGGTCAACCGGCTACTTGCTGATTGTTTACTCATTTTGCGCGCCCCCGCAAAATGAGGAGCCTAAAACAGAAATTTGAGCGGCCTGCGGCGCGTAAAGTATGACCGCCTTTTTACCGCCGACTTAGTTGGTTTGTAAGTGAGGCGAGCCACCCGGGCGTGGGAACCACGAGCTGCCTGTGCAGCTAAGGGGAGGGAAAGAAAAATATTTAATAATTACGCAGGAGGCGAAGGGGCGCCGGGGAAAAGGGAGACCAATGCACGGCGACACTTTTGCGTCGCAAGCATAAGCCTATACAATTTATTATAAACAACCCTTACATTTTTGATAAGGTTTAACCACGCAAACGCGTGCAAAGTCAACTGCTTGTGCTGAAAAATTATCAACCAACTAATTGACTAATCCATTAGATGCATGCGCAATTAGACACATGCGCGCTACCTGCAAACACACAGCTTGATATGTACGCCTGTCCATGGGCGTAGCCAGGATTTCGGAAAGGGAGGGGGGTTCAACCCTGAACAAACTTTCCAAAAGGGGGTTCCAGGGGGGTCCAAATTCTAAACGTTATAAAAGGGCTAAAAAAAATTTTCCACGCTTTGCGCGCAATGTTTATTACTTTGTTTATGTCACATCCTTAATTATTTTCCTATTATTTAATAAAAATAAGTCTATAAAACCAAGAAAAAATTTTTACAAACAATTTTATACCTTAAAATTTTTGATTTTCAAAACCCTAACAACTGAAAAAAGAAAACATTGAATTACAGCTGAGAAATGAAAAGTGCGAGAAAATGTTTTTAAAATTACTTCTCCTAACCTTTGAATTTTTAATCCCACTATATAACAATCTAAAAAGGGATGTCTATTGTGGTCGTATCAAGATTACAAAACAGAGTAACACAAATTTGGAAGTGAAGACCAATTAAAACATTAAGAATGGGGTGGATCCAGCGTGGTCATACCAAGATTACAAACCAAACTAACACAAATTTGAAAGTGGAGACTATATAATTAATCAAGCGCTGAGCGGAGCAAAGCGCGAGAAAAATTTTAAAAAATGGCCCTTCTAGACCCCCAAATTTTTATCCTTGGCGACCCAAAAGAGGGTCTAACCCCAAAATTTCCTTTTGCCGACCCAAAAGGGGGGGTCTAGACCCCCTAGACCCCCCTGGCTACGCCCATGCGCCTGTCCAAAACTTACGGCTGGATTCAAGCGGTGGAATTTTTAACATGTAAGGGCGCAGTAGGGCCAGTGTTACAACATGTGAGGGGCCCAAATATAAGAGACCCGTTTACTTGAAATATGCGCTCCCTGATGCTCCTAAGATTTTTATTTGCTTACTGTTAGCTAACTACTAAAAATTTGCATATAAAATTTTAAGGAATTATATAATAAAAAGTGATTAAAAAGATTTTAGAGTAAAATCTTATCCAATTTAGAAAGACTTTTTATGTTTGAGTTTAATATAGCTTTTTAAAGAAATATATGCTAACATTGGGTGAATGAATTTTGATGCGCATTTTATGCCACACCTTCCCAGCCCGACCGAAACTGTTCCCAGTTTTGAAGGTAAGAGGGAAAGTAATGGACCAAAGGAAAATGTGACTTGAGCAAAAGTTAACGCCTTAAACTCTGTATCTTCTGTTTTGCCATTTTGTGCTTAAAAAATCACAACATAATACAATAAAATTTCATGGGGAAAAACCTAAAAAAGAAATTAAAAGGAATTAGAGTTCGTAAAGCAAAAATTTTAAATGCAAAAAAGTGCAGCCACCAGCAGGCGTAATAATATCTTTTTTTTCTTTTTAAACTATATAGACAAAAGTGTATTGTTTGTATAAAGAATATTCTTTTTTTAATTTAATCCTCATCGTTGGGGAGGACTATCACCTCAGGGCTGTCGATTGTTCTGTAAGGTCCTCTTCCTTGATGGATGAGCTGACAAACTGGCCTGGAGCACTTGATTGTTGGGTTAGCGGAATTTGTAGGTGTTGTGAATTGTAAGGTGCCGCTGCTCCTGGAAGCGGCGCTTGGGTTTGGGGTGCTGATGGCTGTGTCGTTGTGCATGCAGGGTAATAAGAAGACGTAACCTTGGGTGACATTTGTCTTTGGGTCTCAACACAAGAATTGGTTTGGGTTCGGAAATATGAAAATGTAGAGTCATCTTGGGTGCAACCAGAAGTAGATTGCTCTGTTGACGCAGATGTCTTTGTACAATTTCCTGACTTGCGCGATGATGATCTAGGAGAATCTGAAAACAGACTGGGTCAATGTACCCTGGAGTACTGCAGTGTTGATGAACTGTAGGAAGTCGCGATGGGTGAGCGGTTTGAAACAGTGGGCTTGCTACAAAAATAAATTAGATTTAGATTGATATTGGACAACTATGTTCAACTGTCTACCAGTTAGGTAAATTTATTTGTTTATATAGTTTTATTATAGTGGCTGCTTTTAACCTGAATAAAAATAAGTTGACAATTGTGTACTACAATTGTAAACATATATTAAGGAAACATGGGAACTATACAACATGTACTGGGTAGTTGTATGTACACACATTAGATAAGAAACACTAATTTTTAGGAAAACACAAGAAAGTGAAACAGTACTAAACGTGAAAAAGCTGTACAGTTTACAAACAAATAAAAATATAACGTGGTAATAACCAAAAATTAAGTAACGTCAAAAGATACTAATGCTAATTATAGACATAATATAGTAATAATACTAATATAAACATAACTACATAACTGTAAAGTTATATTGAGATTAAATAGCTAAAACAAATTTAGAGCTAATTGTTAAGCAGCTGTGCGTACATTACAATTGCGTTTGTATCTCTGTAAGTTCAAAGTATTAAATATAACAAAACAAAAATTTGATGCGTGATTTAGCACATAACTCATGTTGTAACATGGTATCTATGCTAAACGTCATCAGTAATCAGATATTTTCTGGACTATGAAACTAGTCCTTTAAAAAATTTAAACATATCCGAGTTCTGGTTCTTCTGCAAAAAGCTTCAGTTGTTGGAACAAGAAGTGAAGGATCCACTTAATGCATCAAGGTAATAAATCCTTGAAACATTAGTAGCACAGGTTGGAAAATTAAGGACTAAAGATCAGTCTCTTCAAATATTCTTACCACACAACTATGGTACCAAAAGGAACATGTACTCTTCCCTGTACCAATTAACTTACCTATGATGAGGTAACAACTCATTGAAACAATAGTGTCACTGGTTTAAAAAAGATGTGAAACTAACTAATTTAGTTCTTTTTAAAAATATTGTTGGAAACCCTATTAGTGATTGTTAGTTGAAAACTTATCTCAATAATATTGTAGTGATTAACATTAGTAATATTTTGTTAAACAGATGAAACATGAAAATATATGATTATATAAAATGCTGAAAGACATAATTTAAACTTATTTAATTGATATTGAAATTAATGATTGAGGATTATAATTGTAAAAAGAGGTTTATTACCAATAGGCCAATAATATTGTAATGATTGGCTTTAGCGGTAATTTCTTAAACTGATAAAACGTAAAAAGATATGGTTACATAAAGGACAAATTTTATTGTGAAAATGAAGGACTGGGTAACCAATCTCACAAAATTTTTCATGTATACCACAACCATTTGACAGGATACTTTGGCAACTAGTGGGACAATAAGAAATTATGTTGGAAATTTGTTAAGAAGTCAGGAAACATTATGACTATGGGTTGGAAAAGAAAGGGAGCTAAGGAGTTAGCTTGTACAAAATTTTATGATACATAAACAATTAAATGGACAATCAATCAGACGTACCATCTGTGATTTCAGGTAGGAATACTTATAATTGCTTAGTGATCCAACAAAACATGAAGATGACAGGTTATGAAAATAGTGGAACTTAATATAGTTCCACTTCAAAAATTCATAAAATCTACAAATGCACCATGCAGATTATTACGATATCCTAAAAGTGTTGTTCTGGATATTTGGTAAAATTGTGATATACCAGTGAAACATAATGATACATGGTTGTGAAAATATTGATTTTTGACGCTTGAAAAGAAAATTTTATAGCCAGCTGTGTACCCCTACACCACAAAAATAACATTTTTTGAAACAAAAATACGAGTGAAATTTTGCCTAAATGGTTGATCAGGCCCCAAGTTTTGAAAAGCCAAGTATTTTATACTTGCTAGCTTGAAAGCTTTCTTGTCACAGGGTACAAAAGGTGACCACTATTTATTCATGCATTTTGTAGAACTTTGTGTCCATAACTTACCCAAAAAAATACTAGGAACATTAAAGATGGATTTGAAGGCAATATAACTTTATCAGTACACCCGTTATCAACTAAAACCAATTTAATTGATTGTTAAACAATAAATATGTTACAGATAACATATTGCGTGAGTATAGGGAAACATAAATAAAAACATACTAAGTACAGTCCATATCAGAAAGAATATTATCAATTAGACTTGGTCCTCCTGTAGCCAATAATTCTGGATTCAAGTTGTTATGTTTTTGTTCTGCACGGCGCTTTTCTTCTACTTGTTGATGGTCTGTTTCCATACGCTTTTGTTGTTGGTGTTCAAGGTTGGCACGCTTTTCGAACAACCTACGTTTTTGGCAATTACCTTAAAGCAGCATTGCTTTCTCCACTGCTTTTGGGTCATACCAGGCGGAAGGTTTGCATGATGATCTGCTTCTAAGTCTTCCTTAAAAATAACATCCATTGAATATTTGTGATAAGTATTTTTATATGGATTTTGCCATTTGTCGTTGCTATCTTTTGAGCGGTCAAGTAGTGCAACTTTGGGTTGACCATTATAAATTATGGCTTGTAAAACCAATTTAGGCGTTTTACGCAACAAACCTAAATTGGAATTATAGAACACCGTTGGAATGGGGATGGAGTTAGCAGGCTTTTTACAAACGCAGGGGGGTGGACTTGTTGATAATAAGGTTTGAGTTGCTGGAGGTTTACCCACTCTCGTTTGGTTTTGCGACCCTGCGTATTTTGAATTTGAGCAATACCTTTATCAGGAGCTAGGGCAAGTACTTTATACGGACCTACCCATTTTTATTTGACAAATTTTGAGCAATCCATTGGTTTGACCACAGGATTATGCTTAAGGACCAGGTCTCCAATTGCAACTGCTTTGTTGCATACTGTTTATTGTAGTTTTTCTTTTGTCATTTTTGAGCCTTTGGAAGCATTTGTTTGGCTAACTTGCCTGCTTCAGTCATGAGGACTTTGGCGTGGTCAAGATAGTCATCTTTGTAGTTTACATATTTTGAACAATATTTTTGATATTTTGTAACAATTGGCACTCGCATGTCACAACCAAAGACAAGAAAAAAGGGACTTTCTCAAGTGGATTCTTGAGCAGCGCAATTATCGCTCACAAAAGGTAAGGCACAAAAGGTAAGGCAAAGTCCCAGTCGTCAAAGCGTTCATTAACATAAGGTGTGAGCATATGGCATAGGGTTTTATTGAAATGTTCAGTGAGACCGTTTGCTTGAGGATGGTAAGGGGTAGTAAATATTTTTTAAGCAGAGCTGATTTGACAGAGCTCTGCAATAACTTTGCTTCAAAAATTGGTTCCTTTATCGGACAAAATTTCATATGGACAGCCATGAATAGTTATGACTCATTCCAAAATAATCTTTGCGATTGTTTCCGCTCCCTGATCTGGCAGGGCAAAACACATAGCATAATGGGTAAGGTACTTAATATTTTTATTGTCGCGGATTATAGGAGTTAATGGTCCAAGAATATCCATAGCGATTTTATCAAAGATATTTCCTACTTTGATAGGTACCATTGTGGGCCTTGTCGTTTGAGAGTGGGATTTATGTCTTTGACAAGATTCGCAAGTTTAAACATATTGATAAACATCATTAGGCATATTTGGTTAATAAAAACAGATGCCTAGTTTAAAAAATTGTCTTTTTCGCTCCAAGATGTGCCCCAAAAATATAATCATGGGTGGCTTGTAATTCAAAATACAATTAATGATTTCATCATATAGCAGATATGATTTGGCCCAGTTGATAATATTTTTCTGTTGTTTTACATTGGTAGGTAACGTTTTACTTTTCAGATAGTTGTAGATGTCGCGAAATTGGGGATCATTTTGCTGATCTGTTACCAATGTATTATCATTAATATATGAAGTAGGCAGGTCTGGTGAAGCAACTGTCTCACATAATATGGGCCCCATTATCAGCTCCAGTTTGTAGCGCCAAGCTGGTGTTTTGCGCGTCTACAATAGAACAGTTGAACGCCCCACAAAGAGAACAAGACTCTCATGGTTAAACTAAATGAATGTAAATTCACTTATGTTTCTTTGGAGGTCAGGAAGGGGTGAATGAGCGTCAGGGGAAATCACTAACGATCTTTTAGTTATGGACGGATCAGCCGCCAAGGCTAAGCAGCCGGTGCAGGGCAGAGTTTGTAAAAGATGAATAATTGAAATTTAGCATGCTTGATTACATGAATTATAAGACCAAATTAAATAATATTGTTAACTTACGGTTACAAGTTTACAAAGTATTGTAAGCGTTTACGCTTAATTTTACAAAATTAGACTTAAAATTAGTTTTAAGATAAACTTTTATTTATTTTTTAAGTAATTTGTTAACGCAACATAAGAACAAGTGAGCAATGAACATAGCTATCGCTTCGCAAAGGAAGATTAAAAGATGACATATTTTTAAGTAATTTGTTAATGCAACATAAGAACAAGCAAACAAGCAAGAAAAGGAAGATTAAAAGATGACAAGAAATTTTAGAGGTTCGCTTGTCATGCGCTAAGTTTTAAAAAAGATTGGCTTAATTTTACAAAACCACAAACACCGTCCTCTTCTGGAAGTAAATCAACAAAAATAAATACAATTAATTAATTAATTGATAAATCTTTCCGCTAAACTTAAACCTTGAATCCAACCCTTTAGGGTGTGGACAGGCTTAGGTTACACAGGGACTTTTAAACAAGCATAACCCTATACAATTTATTATAAACAACCCTTACCTTTTTGATAAGGTTTAACTAGGGATCGACCGGGGCCCCGGCCCCGGCCCCGGCTTGCCCCGGCACTTTTTTTCCACCCCGGCCCCGGCAAACTCAATTCTCTCTACCTCGGCCCGGCCCCGGCAATTTAGCTGTCAAATGAGCCGGGGCAAACCTGGGTAAGGACCCCTAAGAATGCAAATTTTAAAGCGCTTCTAAGCATTTTTGACAGTGAAATATTATAAAAGATTTTATCTACAAAGCTAATTTAGTTGTTTTAAAATTAGGATATTTATTGTTTATTATACTATATTAAGATTTTCTAAAGCCTCTTTATTTTATTAAGATTCCTTATTTTAATCACGAATCTTTATTCTAAAAATTTAAAGATTTCTTGAGTAATAAAAGCCGTTTGTCGATTTTATTTACAAGATGAGAGTTTGACAGTAGATATCTATGGTTGAAATATATCTGGTTGACCTCTAGTAAGTTTGTATAAGAGACGTAAACGGATCAATTAAAATTGTGCGGTTATAAAATTTTAAATAAACGAATTGGAACGCATAATTTTTTAATTCCTGCTTTTCAAAAAATATACATAAATTAGTTAACTTTCACGATTTAAAAAATTGTATTTTTGTTCCAAATTGTGTAATTTGATAAATAATTGTTAAAATATGGTATTTAATCTTAAATAGAAAACCGTTTTTACTGAAAGTTTTAAATGATTTTAATGTTAAATAGTCGATTCAATACTGCAAATCATCGAGGTCAGCTAGGTTTTATTTGCCTCCATAATCGCACGACGTATTTTGCATATATTGGAGTTATTTTAATATCACTGCTTACATCAAAAATATATAAAGCAAGAGGATTTTAGACAGTTGCTTC
>JASAMX010015741.1:0-12016 GCA_030248175.1 Microlaimidae sp. YZB2_3
CGCTTTTTTTGTCCTTTTTTCCCTTTTCCCTTCTTTTTTTTCTTTTCTTTCCTCCCTGCTTACCCCCCGTGCCAATCACTAATTGGCTAAAAGTGATTCTGTAACGTTATAACTCTGTAAATACAAATGTATTAACACTGAACAATTTCCTTTTAAATGGGAAGGTTTTGACTATCGTGAAATATAGCCTTAAAAAATAGAAAAGGGCCAAGTAAACAAATTAAAAAGACCTTTTAAAAATTTTTTAGAAGAGGCACAGTAATTTTTGTGTCGAATTTTTCAAATACAGATAGACTTTCAAAAAAATTAAACAAAAAAATATTATACTAAAAGTAATAATATTAATTTAATTAATGCAATCGCGTTAATTAAATTAGAACGATATATTAACACAATACTCAAAACCTTCATATTTAAACGTTAGTTGTTTAGTGTTAAATATCTTCACAAAGTTAGAACAATGTAGAATCACTTTTAGCCAAATAGCGCTTGGAAAATAATGGAGATCTCTCATTCATTGGAGATCAATTTTTTCCCAAACGCTAAGTGGCTAAAACAGCTCCTCACACAACCATTCCCACCGAGCAAAACATATATGACACGATCATGAATACTATATGACATTTAAGAGTCCTTGCTCCCTTGCAATCCCTACGTGAATTACATTAATTATAGCTATGTGTACAAGCTGGAATATCTTCCAGGCGAGAAACCATTGGATGAAATGGCTACGCGGATTCCAGGAGAATTCGGAGAATCTGTACATATTAGCGATCCTCTGCAGTATGTTTCGCTGGAAAGGTTAAAGTAAGTATTGCCTATGTATGTATACCGTCGTTATTATGACACAATACAGACCTGTGCACTGCCCCCCCCGGGGTTTAAACGGGGGAAGGGACAATTCCAAAACGGGGGGAGGCACGGGGGGAACTTTTTTGAAACGGGGGGGGGCAATAAAAACGGGGGGAGCAAGCAGGGGAAAGAAAAAAAAAGAAAAGGAAAAAAAAAGAAGCGAAAAGAGAAAAAAAAGGGACAAAAAAAGCGAAAATAAGGTAAAAATAGGTCTGAAATGGCTTAAAATACATTGAAATAGGCTAAAAACTGCAAAAAAATTGCGATGATGGCGTCATCATAGGTCAAAAATGGCGTCATAATTTTAGGGTACTTTTTCATTTTTTGGCGGGGGGGAAGGGCAATAAAACGGGGGGGGGCAAATCCTCCAATAAAACGGGGGGGGGCAAATCCTCCAATAAAACGGGGGTGGGCATTTCCAGACCGTGCACAGGTCTGCACAATAGACAATAAGTATAAAATCTACAGACCTGTGCACGGTCTGCGAATGCCCCCCCCCGCTTTATTGGAGGTTTCCCCCGTTTTATTGCCCCGTGCCGCCCAAAAATGAAAAAGTACCTAAAAATTTATGACGCGATTTTTGACCTGTTATAACGCCATCATCGCCAATTTTTTTTGCAGTGTTTAGCCTATTTTAATTGACCTATTTTTACTTAAATTTCCCTTTTTTGTCCTTTTTTTCTTTTTTCCTTCTTTTTTTTCTCCTTTTTTTCTCTTTTTTTCCTTTCTCTCCTGCTTGCCCCCTGTTTTATTGCCTCCCCCCGTTTCAAAAAGTTGTTCCTCCCCCCCCCGGTTCCCCCACTTTGGAATTGCTCCCCGGGGGGGCAGTGCACAGGTCTGAAATATATGCGATTGTGACCCATTTTAAATTTTAAATATCACCTTAATTAACTGGAGAATAAGTCACAGTCACGTGTATTTTGTAATGACTGTGTCTTATTTTGCTGTGGTGACGGCGATATGGTTTGAATAGTTTACGGTTTTCACACTGACACAGTCTTTGGTATTGAAGAATATCGTGCTCATATATTTTGTTCAGGTATTTTTGATCATTGGAATGTACTTTGACATCAATATTGTTGAATCCCAAACAGACCCTAAGATCAGAGTATACAAACCAACAATTAAAGACCCGTCAGGTACCACATTTTGAGTACAGGGTCAAAGTCCGTAGCCAAAAGCTTAATCTAACCAATAGTGATGAGTCGTTAACAATTTCATTTTCTTGCATTCATGCTTAACCAATCATTTTTGTTGCGGCTGTTTCTCATGAAGTACACCATTCTATAACGTCCAGTGATCATACATGTATTATAGTGATAGGCAGAACTGCGGAACCCCCGGAACCGAAACCAGAATCGGTATTGAGATTTTCCAAAAATCCGCGACAGGAACCGGAACCCGAATTCCAAATTTTTCCCAAAACATCCGGACCTGGGAACCGGAACTGCCTATTAAACTGCGAAACCCACTGAACACCGGAACCGGAACCAAAACTGGAACTGAGATTTTCCAAAAATCCAGAACAGGAACCGGAACCGCAATTCCAAATTTTGCCCGGAACATCCGGAATCTGGAACCAAAATTGCCCATCACTAATATATTAGTATAGTTGTCTACGCAAAAAACAATACTTTAAAATTTTTCTTGGCAGTTGTTTTTTAAAGTGAGCAAGCTAAAAACCTAAAGTAATTTTGCAAGCAGATAGAGACAAACCAAGATTTTTTGACGCAAACTAAAATGTTAAGTTAAGAGTTTTATAATCAAGATTTTTTCAGTTCAAAAAAATATTTTAACATTTTTTTTGAATAAAGAATAAAGCACTAATATAAACCGACATCAAAAAACATTAATAAAATATTGCAGTTTAACTTTATATTACAAATAAAATGTGACACATTGTGTCCCTTCCGTGAAAACTCAAAGTGCAAGCGTTAATAAAAGGCGATTATCTTTCCCCTTTCCTTGTCCGGCCTATGGTGTAATGGATAGCACGCCAGAGTCGACTTTGGAGGTTACGGGTTCAATTCCTGTATCGGCCAAATTTTTCAATAAATTTGGCTGTCTAAATTTTTCAGCGCCTGATTATTTTCGCTTCTATTTTGGGTCGTCACAAAAAGATTCCGTGTTTTTTTCTTAAAATGGAACTTGTAAATTATCTTAGGCCCCGTTCACACCTGTTCCCACAGTTCCTAGATCCCAGAAACAGCAAAAACAAGTGTTCACACCTGTTTCCTAGGTCTCAAATCCCAGTTCCCAGAAAAATTTGGAGCGGTGTTCAAACTTCTGGAAAAAATTAAGGGAAAGCGAGCGGAGAGGCGTCTTCCGCGCATATATCACACACGCTTAGTACACACATACAAGTAGTAATGTTGATAATTATGTTAATTAAGGACACACACCAGCTGCACAATACTGATTTTTTCGAAAACTTTTTGTGTACAATTATTACAACGCTCCACTTCTTTTTTTGTTCTGTTTTTTCAGGCGGGTGTACGAATATGGAACGTAAATTGTTGTTTTTAACCAAAACAATGCTAATACGAATTTTTGAAACAAATTTAAAAATTTTAGTTTAAAAAAACTAATCTATATTATCAAAACGTTTTTAAACTATCAATTTATTTATAAAAGTAATAAAATTTTACGTTTTATTAAACGAGTCTTGATTTTTAGCATTTTTTTGATAATTCAATTTAGCACCTTAAAAATTATTTTAAAAATATTCTTTATTTGTGTTTTTAACGATTATTTTATATTCGTACGTACGATTCTACAACGCTTAGTACGTACGATTTTTAATTTCAACGTTTCGCTTTTGTTTTGTTCTGTTGCTTAAATCGGGCACGAATATAATACAAAAATCGTTGTAGTTTCACCCAAATCATTGCTAAAATAATTTTTATAAACAAATTTAATAAAAGTGTAACAGTTTTTTATAGTCTAAAAAACTAATTTATATAATCAAAACGATTGTAAAATATTAATTTATAAATAAAAGCAATAAAAATTTTATGTTTTATTACACAAAATTTGTTTTTATTTACAATTTTTTTTTTGATTATTCAATTTAGAACATTTAAAATTCATTTTAAATATTTTTTGTGTTTTAAACGAATATTTCGTTTGATTTTGCGCGCATTATTTAATTAAAACAACCCCCGCGTGCGCGGGTTTTTATCCCCGGAAAAAACAAGTGTGAACGGGCCGTTTGTGGGATGTGGGAACTGGGATCTGGGAACAGGGATCTGAGAACAGGGATCTAGGAACTGAGATCTGGAAACTGGGCTCTCGGAAGTGGGATCTGGGAACTGGTATCTGGGAACTGGGATCTGGGAACTGGGCTTAGGTGGGAACGAGGCATTAATTTTTGGACTAATTTTTTTGCACCTGTTTGTTTCTATTTTTTTTAATTTTTGTTGTAAAAGGTCCATATTAAATACACAGGTTTTCTACTATTTGAAAAATTTTTATAGCTATATGTTAACAAACAAACCCAGCATAACACAAGTACCTTTGGAAATGAGATGGTATAAACTGACGATTGAAGCATTAGAAGAATACATTACAAGGGCCGTTTTTGAAAAACAAATGGGTAAAATAAAGTTAGTATTATTATCGTTTCTACCTAAAAACAAGTATATAAAAGAAAAAGTCGTTTTATTAGTGAATACAGTACAAGGGCTGTATATATATAATTTAAAAAATAATACATATGTATGCATATCATTTCACGCATACGTATGCAATCCATATAAAAATATGCATATATGTGTGTATTTTTTTGGCTGGATTCGCACATATACTATTTAATTTTTCATTTCTCATTCTTTTTTATGAATCATAATTTTCATGTATTTTTGGTAATTTTTAAAAATTGCGAAAAAATGGTGAATAATAAAAATTGTTTTGTAAATTTTAGTATTTTAGTAAGTATTAGTAATGTTGTTATTTTTCATTTCGCTTAAAGCCGAAAAAGCATGACAAAACAGGCCGCACTAATGGATTAATCAAACAATATATTCATAACAACAATATCAATCAATATGATATCACTATTTTCCTGTCCCAGCAGGGACTCGATCTTCCAAAATTTCAGTGCACCAGATGAGCGACCTGCCACTGCGCCACGACTTCGGCAGTGATTTATTATTTGTATTATTATTCATTTTATTATTTATTGTATAATTTTAAGTAATTTACGGTAAATTTTGTAGGTGAACTGGATTTTCGAATGAGCTGGAAGCACGTGAAAGTGAAGACAACGGCGCACCCAAATATGACAGAGTTCTTATCTTTCCAGCAAGTTCTTCTTGGAGAGGTACCCATGAGTATAGATATAAAATAAAGAATTAGATGAATATTAAAATGGGGATAACATAAAATTCGTCGAACTTAAGATAAGGCGAACATAAAATGGGTCGAGCATCTAATTGACCGATTCTTGATTACTTTCGACTTACTTTTGATTTTACTTTTTTCTTCTACTTGCTTGATTAGTTTTGGCTTTACTTTTGACTTTCGACTCAAACAACGGCTATTGCGTATGTATTTTTGTTATTTGTTTGACGGGGACTGTTCTTGGTTTAAAAGCAACTTTTAAGCAGGCGTGTAAACCTAAAGGCTACTGCGTATGTATTTTTGTTATTTGTTTGACTGGGACTGTTCTTGATTTAAAAAAAAAATTTTAAACAGGCGTAAACCTAGTGCTAAACTCAGATTAGAAACAAAATAACATAACGGAAAACTCCTTTCCATTTGCATGTGCTAAGAAGTTATCAGTTAAATTTTATCTCGTAGAACAAATTAAAAATTTTGTCTCAGATAGAAATAAAAAAATGTTCTTTTTGTTGGTGGAGGGATGTAGGTCGATGGTTTAAGTCTTTGAAATTTATGCTGAATGCTTTATTAAATACCTATATAAAACAAAATTATAAAATGAGAATACAAACAAAACAAGTAATACTGAAAAAATTCTCCTAAAAAAACTCTGAAAACAAATCACTAGTTTATTGTTAATATTAGTCCTGAGTACCGAAACACATATTAAAAAACAGAGCGGAAAAAGTTTTTAGGTACGTGTTTTTTAAATACGGATAAATATAAAAATAAAAAATCTGAAAACATTATTGGTCTGTTCCTTAAAATGCTACCAAATGGTATATTGAATTTCAAAATTACTTTAATATTAGACAAGTTTGCGTTTAAAAATGTGTACATAAATTTAGATTTTTTTTATTGCAAATTTTTGAATTTTGTTTTTAAAACTTAGGACTGAGATTATTAACATTGAGATTGTTATCATTTTTAAAGTGGTGAGTTTCTTTAAAGAGGATTGATCTATGGCTAGTAGTTATATTAATTAAAAACTGTACCTTGCAGGCTTGACTAGGACGAACACCTACAAAAACCGGCAGTAAGCAACTGACAGACACGTTTTATATTTTTCTTACGTTTGGCATTACTTTTCCTTTTTCTTTAAGGTAGAACACCACAGTTACAACGATTTTTACTAAAAGTTAGATATCAACTTAGATATTGATTTTTGTCCGACAAAAGTATAGTGCAATCAAAAACTCATATTATGATGTATCCAACAGTAATAATTTCATCGTTTACCAGTTGTTTCATTTCAAGATATAGTTAGATGAATTTAAAGCTCAAAAAACAGTTTTTGGCCATTTAAAAAATTTAATCCTCTCAGATTTTGCTGCAATTTTATAGATATTTAATAAAAAATAGGGGGCATCTTTTAGATGTGGTTTGGAGTCAAACGTAATTCAAAATTTTAAGAAAATTAAAAAAATAGATGTTTTTAAAAGAAAAATCAAATAAAAAAAAAGTTTTATAATCAAATAATATTCAAAGTATTGATTAGACTTGTGTCTAACTATTTCCAAACTTTCATTAAAATCTGAGAGAATCAAGTTGTTTAATTTTCATTTAAAGTTTTTCAATATGACGCCGAGAAACTACATTTCGAAACGCCCTGTTTAATACCAGCTTTTAAAGATCAATCCTCAGATGCGTCAGTAGCTCAGTGGTTAGAGCGTCGGACTCAGATCTTCGAACCCGCAGGTTCGAATCTCAAGCAGGGAATAATTTTAACGTCGAAAATTTTTTTTTTAATTTTAAACTTTTTAATTAAAAAAAATTTTCATTATTCAAGATACGCTAAAGGAAAAATAAAAAAAAGAATATTTTTGGTAATGAATTTTATTAATGTATTGTATTTTTGACATATATTTTATTGGTGTCATTTATAATGATTGTGGACGATAACCATTTTTTTAAGAAAAATAAATGTCAAAAATTGAATCAGCAGGTCAAATTACGTTAGTAAAAGTTAATTAGAAAAGATCTGCCGTCAAAATCAAACTGTGGTGTTCTACCTTAAAGTTAGAAAAATAGTTTATTTATTGTTGTAGCTTGATAAACCACAGAAATTTATTAAAAAAAGGTTAAGAATTATAAAAGATTAAAAATTATAATATTTTTAGGTAATGAGAGGAGCGCTTTTTGTACTCGGATGGGCAAGTCCATCTTCCACTACTTTTATGGAACTTAATCCCGGGGAACCATTGGTGGCTCTCTTGGTCAGATCTGTGAAAGACAATTTTTATAAGCAGGTGAAAAATCGATTATAAAAATACAAAAAAAAATTAAAAATAGAATAAAAGGTGTAAATTTTTAAAATTTTAGAAAATTTAATGGCCACATAATAAAAGCCTTTTCTGTAAGCAGGAAAAAATAATTTCAAAATACTAGAAAAAATTAGTTTAAAACTAAAATAAAAGAAGTAAATTTTAATGATTTTACAAAATTTAATAGACACATGATAGACTCTAGCTCTTTTGGTCAGTGAAAAACAAACAAACAAACAAATCTGTGAAGAACAAACTATATAAACAGGTGAAAACAAGATTTAAAAATTATAAAGAAATCAGTTTAAAAATACAATACAAGATGTCAGTTTAAAAAAAAAATTTAAAATTTAATAAGCACATGGTAGAAGTCTCTTAGGCTCTTTTTTGTTCTTTCCTTTTATTTATTTATGTATAATTTAGTGAAAGCTCGTATGAGTGGACATATAATAAGGCCACAATAAGATCAAGCACAGTCTAAATAAAATGTTTTGGAACATTTTTTCAGTCTTGAAAATATTTTAAATTTCGTACGGTTGTTTCTTGGCTGAATCTCATGTAAGAAAAAAATTGCACACTGTTTGGTGGAAATTACGTTTGTAACTGTGGAAGAATTTTTTTGTTGGAATACCGCGTAAAAACTATATTACTGAACTGAACATCAAACGAGAAAAACGACCATTCAGCTTCGCGCCACAATGCTTATGCAAATTAAACCACACCGTATGCAAATCATAAGATTTTCGTCCATTAAATAATCATAATTAACAATGTTTTTCCCGACAGTCGATATTTTTTTGCAAACTTCGTATATAAACGTTTGTGTGTGTTTGTATTTTAGACGAATCGAAAGAAATTAAAAGAAATTGGCCATTGTCAAGGTCAAGGTCGAGCACCAGTCAGTGTGAGTCTAATGCAAGACTATAGAAAAGGACTTAAGCGCAAGAATTCAAACAAAAGTTCTTTCGAAAATGATTAAAACTCAATATTCGTGATACTATCAAAAATATATCTCATAAAAATATATTAAACACATGCAAATAAATGTATTGCTCGAACATATTTAGTTTGCCAATTGCGGTACGTCATAAATTTGGCCACCATAATCAAAATTTTCTTGTGGCAGTTTCTGAAGGGGCAAAGGCGGAGCCTGTGTTGGAGGTGTGTAAAATGGACGCTTTCAGAACATGCCTTAATTAGGGTCATCATACTTTCCCCTATCACCTCGCTTAGAATAATATGTTCTTAATTAGGGCATGCTCTGTTTAGATTGTTCCTTAACTGGGGCTCCAAATGGTGTTTGAGCAATATTATGTAGTGTTTACATAATTTTGTTATTATATTTTTAAGTGCTACCTGGCTTAGCATTAGCAAAATGCAAAATTTTCCTGGTTGTTGTGAAACTTATCTCCCCTAAGCAAATTTATTATGCAGAGGGCAGGCAAGAAGACAAGTCAGGAGGGAGCGAGACAATTTGACCCCTATATCGTCATTACTCTGACACAAAGAGTCACAATCAATATAAAATCAACGTGACTCTGACTCATTTTGTTTAGAATATTTGTGTGTTAAAATATAAAAAGAGTCACAGTTGGAAGTATTTTAGGACGCATCTGACTCATTGTGTGAGAGTAACGACGATATAGTTGAAGACTCGTCGTCCAACATCAAAAAAAAATGTTGGCAACCTTTATCTCTAAAATGTGCACTGGGCGCAGTGTTCACCCTCCAAGACTTTTGCTAAAGGATTTAAGTCGTCTAATATTGAACTTTACTGGTGACAAAGTTGTTCCTATGAGTTCTTGTAACTTCTTGTTCTTGTAATTGCATAGGGTAATGCACCATGTCACAGTGAAGAAAAACTGATACGTAAATGCTCAGGGCCTGTATAAATAGTTTTCTTTTGATTTTTTTTGGAATTTTAATGTGTATATTTAAATTTTATTGTTTTTTAACATTTATATATAACATAAATATTATAAAATATTTGCAAGAGCAAATTCAGCATCTTTCTGTATCTTTGATAACAACAGAAAAACGTTAAAAATTCTGTATTGAACTGCGTATAACGTATCTCGATCTCATCTGGTGACCAATAACTTACCTATGTATTTGGTGGTAAATCATACTAAATGAAAATTTGGTCGAAGAAAAACACTAATACTCGCCAACAGTCAAAAACTTAATCCTTTCCGATTACTATTGCATCTCAGATGGGAAATAAACATTTTAGTCTCGCTGCTTCGAGCTTAATGAAGGAAAGTCTCTACTTCAGTTTGGCCTATTACACGCAAAGATTAATATTGATAATAATAATAATAATAATAATAATAATAATAAGAAGAATATTAATATTGAAGTTTAATATTGAGCAGAACTAATGCGTGCACCTTCTATGGTTAGAGACGCTTTTTTTCACTTTAATACTCAGAAGAAGTTAAAAAGCACAGTGCTCATGCATACATGGGCAAGTTGGTCCGGAGTGGGGGCGGGGGGTTAAGCCCCAAATTAGAGGGGGGAGGGTTAAAATCCGAGAAACGCAAAATACCCATATCGTTTTTTTGGAGTGCATTTTACCCATATCGTTTTTCGGTTTTAAAGGAAAAATAGGTAAAAACGCTAATTTTAGGTCAAAAAGCCCTTTTTATTGCATTTTTAAACTTTTTATTGCTTAAAACATTCATTTTGACTTCAAAATTTAAGTTTTGAGACAGTTAGAAGTCATTTTAAAGACATTTTTTTCTTCATTTTTCCCAAATCGGGGGGTTAAACTTTTCTCCCCCCATTTCTGAGTGGGGGGGGGAGTTAAACCCCCCTTCTCAGAATTTGGGGGGGGGGTTAACCCCCAACCCCCCTCCGTGCCCATGTATGTAGCTCATGTGATAATTGTATTTTTTGTATTTTTAAGGGTGTTTAAATAAAATAACAACAAAAATATCGATTTGTTTTGTTGGTTTTTAAATGTTAATTAATTGCGGGGTAAAAAAAGTTTAAATGGGGTAAAAAACTTTAAATACACAAAACAAATGTTCGAAAAAATGTTTCAAAACAGTAAATAAATCTAAAGTGAACGAGCTTGCACACTCAGACAATTGCGTTTATAAACCATTAGGGCGATTGCGCAATTAGATTCAAAATAAAAATGATTGAATAGTTGCAAAAGCGTTTTGAATTTTTTAATCACATCTTATGTGAGATTGAGCAATAGAAATGGGTCTTGGATGTTTCCTCCCAGTTTTGACCCCAGTTTTTTATTTACAAGTATTGAAACTCAACGAAAATAGTATGAAAGCTTCATTCATGGCCTGAAAAGTATAATTAGCAACAAAAATTGTAAATTTATTCAACTGAAACGAAGTTATTAAAGTATGCAAATGGGGTTATTTCCACTTACGTTCCCTAGAGGAGATCTCCTTTAGTTGGCGTTTACCCCAAGTGGGGCGACACTTTACATGTGTGTATGCAATCCTACGCTATATAAGAGAGAACATAATGACTGTTTCTTATTCTGAATCATTGATTGAATTTCCCACATCACGCAATGGGGACAAGACATACATACATGTTGAATTTAAATTTGAGAACCTCCAAAGAGGGTCTACTCTATTGGGGGGGGGCAGCACCACACTCTCACAATAGTCCCCAATTTACTCTCATCCACCCCAAACATAGGATTTTCTGGGGTGCTGATTTTGGGGAGAGGGGAGTACCGCGCTCTGACAATAGCCCCCCATTTTACTTCTAACCACCCCAAAATATCATTGATAGGTTTTTTGGGGTGCTGATTTTAAATATAAACTTCGTTTATTGATTTTACATTTGAAAACATCCAAAGGAGGTCTACTCTATTGGGGGGGGAGGGGTAGCACCACACTCTTACAATAGCCCCCATTTTACTCCCATCCACCCCAAACATAGGGGTTTTCTGGGGTGCTGATCGATTTTAAGTATTAACTTCTGTTGTTGCTTTTACATTTGAGAACCTCAAACTGGTTGGAGTTTTACCCTATTTGGGGGTGGGTGGTGGCACCCCGCTCTCAGAATAGTCCTATTTTAATTCCATTCACCCCAAAACATAGGGATTTTCTGGGGTGCTGATTTAACTTCTGTTGTTGCTTTTACATTAGAGAACCTCAAAACGAGGGGGAGGCGGAGGTTACCCTATTTGGGGGGGGGCACGGCGCTGTCACAATAGCCCATTTTTTATCCCAACCACCGCAAAATATCATTGATGGGTTTTTTGGGTGCTGATTTTAAATATACACTTTGTTTGTTGATATTATTAGATTTGGGAACCTCCAAAAGGGGTCCACTCTATTGGGGGGGGGAGCATCACACTCTCACAATAGCCCCCAGTTTACTCCCATCCACCCCAAACATAGGTGTTTTCTTGGGTGCTGATTTTTTAAGAATTAACATCTGTTGTTGCTTTTAAATTTGAAAACTTCAAAACGAGGGGAGGTTTACCCTATTTTTTTGGAGGGTGGGGGGAACTGCGCTCTCAAAATAGTCCCATTTTA
>JASAMX010015742.1:0-10856 GCA_030248175.1 Microlaimidae sp. YZB2_3
CGACGATTAATTCAATGTACACAAAGGTCTCGGGAAGAAACGGAAATAATTCGTATATAACGGTATAGTTAACTAAAAAAGCATGAGTAAAAAAATATAGACAATCGCTTTTTTTAGAAAAATATTGAAGAAAAGAGCAAAATAGTTATTTTTCTAAATTTTTTATGCTCATCTTTTTAATTCACTAACGTCATACACCAATCACATTCAATTCTTCTCGAGACCTTTGTGTACATTGAGTTAATCGTCGTGATTGTTCATAAGTAATCAAAAGACAATTTTCTGCCGACTTCCGATCTTGTTGGCGTACCGTCGCTACCATGGTCAGCTATACCCTTACGAAGAATATATAACACAAGAGAATGTCCGACTGTACATTAAATTTTTGACCAAAATTTTGCGAGAAAAGTCGCACTTTCAAATTATTGTGCTAATTTTCTCGCAAAAATCCGCCATTTTATGCTAGTTTTCCCAAGCTGCGATTTTTAACACAGTGTTGATTTTCTCGCAGTGGGGACTGCGACTTCTTTCGCACTCTATGCTGCTTTATTCGCACTGCGATTATTTTCGCACTGCAAGTCCGGCTGCACAACAAAAAAAAAACAAAGCGGAGCGAAAATGTTGTGTTTAATTGAGTAAAATTCGTTTTTTTTTTACCTTAGGATGTTAAATTTTTTATTTTTAATAAAATAAAGAACTTTCCAATGTTTTAAAATTAAGTAAAACAAATTTCGAAGTGTTTTACTCCATTGAAAATGACTACCAGTGTCTGTATTTTTTTTGTTGCGCAGCCAGACTCGCAGGGCGAAAATAATCGCAGTGCGAATAAAGCAGTATACAGTGCAAAAAAAGTCGCAGTCCCCACTGCGAGAAAACTAACACTGTGTTAAAAATCGCAGCGCGGGAAAACTAGCAGAAAACGGTGGATTTTTGCGAGAAAATTAGCACACGAATTTGAAAGTGCGACTTTTCTAGCAAAATTTTGGTCAAAAATTTAGTGTACAGTCAGACACTTTCTTGTGTTATATATTCTTGCCCTTACTAAATGAATGTTTAATAAATTATTATTTTCCGATTTACACTTTTAGACTTCGAAAACAACGACTTGGTGATAACACACGATCGTCTTAAATTGGGTCCCATCCGTCTCGGGGTCGGCCAGTTCGCCGAAGTCCGCAAGGGTCGGGCCACCTTCCTCTCCAAACCGGCCGCGGCCACCAGCAATCGAGCCCAGCTGGTCGGGACCACCACAGAGAGCGTCGCTATTAAGATCGTTTTTGCCGGTCAGGGGTCCGAACTGAAGCTCCTGCAGGAGTCGGAGAGATTGCAGTAAGTGTTGCTTGCACTAGCACCGGAGACCCCGTGGAGCTCCTGAGCTTCGTCCTATTTTCGCGCTAATTAAGGGATGATATTATTATATATAATTATATATATAAAATTGTATATTATATATTATTTTCATATAGAATATTGTCATATTATATAATATATTAAATTTGAATTCACCGGCCAACGGTCAGTCACCGGTCGGCTACAGCAGGAGTCGGGGAGATTGCATTAAATGTGGAGCTTCGGAGCACCCGGGACGCTCCCGATCACTGGCATATATACTATTTTTATGTTATATTGTCATATATTATATTATGTCATATATTAAAATTGTATTCGCTGGTCAGAAGTCCGAACTGAAGCTCCTGCAGGAATCGAATAATTTACAGTAAGCCACGCTTACACTAGCTCCGGAGCACCCGCAGAGCTTATGAACTCCTCCCTATTTTATAGCTAATTAAAGATTCAGATTTCGTTGTGAACTTTCAAATTTTTTAAAAATATTAAAAATAGTTCTAAGGTAGGTAACTAAAAACATTTTTCGAGGTTAAAAAAGGTTTAGAATAATCATTTAAAAAGCAGGACCTCGGGGCTCTTTCCGCTTAAAATTACCAGAGCTGCGGAAAATAATATTTTGTCGTAGGAGAATCCGAACTAAAACTGCTGCAAGAGTCGAAGAGTTTGCAATAAGCGAAAGCTCCGGAGGGCCCGTGGAGTTTCGGAACTCCGTACTATTTTTGTGCTAACTTTGCGGCTAATTAAAAATTCAGATTTCTTTGTAAACTGAATAAGATTTTTTTTCGAAATATATTAAAACCTCTAAAACTACCTTGTTCTAAAATAACTTAAAACATATTTCGAGGTAAAAAAAGCTTTAGATTAATTATTTAAAAGCTGTTTTCGGGCTTGAAGTAGGCAGAGCTCCGGAGCATGATAGGTTTACACGTCAACGCACATTTGCAACAATTCTTGCCAAAAAAGCCTTTCATCAAAATGATTTTCCATTTAAATTTTTGTATTGATTTTTTTGTTAAAATTTCTAAACGCTAAATTCTGAGCGAAAAATATCTCAATTTTAAAATATTGTATTTTATAATAAAATTAACAAAATCTTTGAATGCGGACGTATCATAGGCGCTTTAATCCACATCCGCTTGTTTTGATCTCACATTTTCGTATTTATATAATTGGATTTTAAATTATAAATATAAATTCATTATAACATGCTTCTTGTTTTTTGATGTGATACAGTTTGCATTATTTGTAAAATGCTCGTATAAAATTGCAGAAATATGATTATATAATAAACCTGGCAAAAAAAACTAAATATAAAACCTCCTTGAATATTTCTTTTGTTTAGTCAAGTATCTCATGAGTATATAATTGCTCTGAGAGGGGTGTGCCTTCAATCTTTAAATGGACCGATGATGGTTATGGAATTACTAGACGGAAATTTGGAAACCTATTTAACATTGGTCAGAGTAAGTTTAATTCAATTTAATTGTATGTTTCACACAATATCGCGCTAATTGCTGCATTTTAGTTCATTTTTTTATTATTTTATTTTTAACAAATAAAAAGTTGTTCATTGAAAAAAAAATAGCAACTAATCTTTCCAAATAATGATTAAAAAGTCAATAATATTAAATTAATACAATCATTTTATCGTTGTGAAAGTATTTATAATAATTCAAATATATTTTTTTCAATGCCCAATTTTTATGTAACAGTAAAATTTGGTATACCTCACTTGCTAATTATACATATTTAAAAATTCAACTTTCTCCCTGTTTATTATTCTTTCTAATTTTTTTAAGTTTCAAAGACACGAGCATTTTTCTGATTTTGTTAAAAAAATAACATTTTTTGAAGTACAATGTAGTGCCCAGTCGTCTTTTTCTTTTGGTTTGAATCACTTTTGAACTGGAATAACGTTTTCTATTTTATTGTCGTCCTGAGTGTGTCTCAACTAAAGATGACAGTGTAACATCTTTGGAATGTTCAAAACAATGTGAAAGGAAAAATTTTAAATTTATGTAAAAGTTAATAAAATATGACATCATGTGAGTTATTTGCAGTATTTGCTTTGACAGCATAATATTTTTTTAAAAAACGAATCAACACAAAATGTGAAAACCGGTTTAGAATTTTATTGTTTATTCCAGACGCAGGAATTTTTGGGAACATTTAAAAATTCCAGCAAGGTCATTAATTACTCTTTTTTGTCAGTTTCAATGCCCAATCTCATGTTTAATTTTTAATGAAAATTTGCTATGGTAAAAAGAGAGTTTCCCAAATAAATAGTGTAAATTTTTAGAAAATTGTAAAAATCCGCTGTTCCAAAGGGGTCTGGGGGTTTTGTCGGCGCGTCAATAAAAAATTGTTTATCTATCTTTTAAATTAGAAATAAGTTTAACAACTACCTTCACCCAAAAAATCTGTATACAAAGCTTTGAGACTTATCAAAGTTTTATATAAGTTATGAACGAAATATGTCGAGGCTGTGACGCAGTGGCAAATCTTGTGTCTTGCATACTCAAGATCCCAGGATCGAGTCCCCGTTGAGACACACTGCATTGTGATAATATTCTTTGTTAATATTGTTATGCGTAGTATTTGGTTGCACAATTAGTGCTGAGTAACATCGCCCTTGCGTATCCTGCTTCATGCGAAAAAAAAGATGGGGACCGGGTCGGACCAAGCCTTGATTTAGTATCCCGAATCACAAATTTAATGTTATAGCATTACCTGCCTTTTTAAAGAGTTCTAATTTAAGTTAGATACTGTATTTTAGACTAAATATAGTATAATTAATTAAAGTACAGGTTTGGTCGAATCGACGAGCTTTTGTTGTCGTTTTAGATGTTTGTAAGACGCAAATGTGAAAACAATATTTCAGTATAATAACACTCTCTGTAAAATTTACACGTAGAAAATCAATTATTGCGTTTTATTATTTACACAAAACCAGTGCAACAATACTCTCCCACTTCAAATCACGTGAATTGTGAGACCGGGAAAATATAATAGGAAAAAAGTGCATATTTGCGAACGGGAGCAGGAGTAACTTTGCGGGATATTACGTGTTACATAATTTACAAATTGTTAAAAAAACCTACTCATAAATAATTCTTTATAATACATTGTGATTTTGAGAAAAATTATTCGCACGAAAAAATAGGAAGTAAGTTTCTGAAAGTATCTTCAATTAGAAATTGCTACTTTCAAAAAAAAAAAAAAACGATTAAAAAAAAACGAATTTGCAAAATGAATTACTAATATAACTGCTTATGAATATTATAAGTACAACCTTCTTTAGAGCTTAAAAGGCTTTTGAATTTGGCATTTTAGATTTAGTTATTTTAGTGCCTCGCTGATAATTTGTTTTTATTTTCTCCCTCAGTTTGTTAATCATGAGTACCTCTCTCAACGAAAACTTTTTGTAATATAAACTTTTTGTAATATATAAAAAAAGTTTTCTTGTTTGTAATTCTTTTAATCAATCCAAAATTCGTTGTGAGAGTTTACCATAAACCATAAGATAACAAAATGGCAAAAAAACTTAATTTTTTCTTGGTAAAATTCGATTAAGTTAAAAACTGTATTCCCCACCCACACCATTCCGTAATAGGAAGCCATATTGTTGCGATTAACTTTTAACGCTTTCTCGTAAAACCCAGAATCAGATTAAAAATTTCACCTTAAAAATGATGGTTGAAAATATCAATTAATTTTTTTATATACAAACATGAACGGACTGGTCTGCATTTTTGGCGTGGTCAAAATTACAAAACGTTTCTTTGGTTATGCGCCATACTGGAATTTTCATAAACTACGGTTACATCATCATCATCATCAAAGTTTATTCTAGAAATATACGATCAAAAAAAACAAACAACAATGATATAATTGCGAACCGATCACGGTCGCTAAACATGACAAAGAAATGGTTTACTCTAGAATGTGACTCAAAGGCTTAATTAGTAAGCACTAAATTGAGCCACTTTGAATACTTTTTCTAAATATTTTAATGGACGGGGCTGAGACTTGGTTTTGCGTTAACATATTCCATTTTGATATTACTCTGTTAGAAAAGAAATATTTTCTTATGTTTATTCTATGCTTTTCCATTTTTAGTTTGTAAGAGTGACCTCTTGTCTGATTTTCATTAAAAGTGAAAAAAGTATATCGACTATTATTTGTGGTTTCATGTATAAGTTTATAACATTCAACAAGATCTTGATTTGCACGTCGCTCTTCAAGGGTGAGTAATCCTAAAAATTTTAACCTTTCCTCGTATGAGACTTTTTTTAAATGGCATCTTTGAAATAGTCTTCTGGTGTATGACCGCTGGACTCTTTCTATACAAGCTATGTCTCGCTGTAAGTATGGATTCCAAATCACGCTAGCATATTCTAGTTGAGGCCGTATGTATGAGGTGTAAGCGCGTAAAAAACTAGAGATACAACTTGAATTAAAAGATCTAAAAACTAATGCAACAGTTTTTAAAGCTTTTCTTGAAATAATTTCACAATGATCAGAAAATTTTAAACTATTAGACATATAAACACCTAAATCTTTAACGACATTAACTCTTTCAAGAAAACTTTTATTCATACTGTATTTCAAAGTATTTTCTCTGTATTTGGTACCAATTTGTAAAACTTGACACTTGTTTGTTGCCAACTCAAGTTGCCATTCTTGTGCCCAATGACATATTCTATCGAGATCTTCTTGAAGACATTGTGTGCTTCTATTTTCTTGATCTTTGGAAAAAGTATTGTACACCTTCGCGTCATCGGCAAATAACATAATTTTGGAATGAAAAACACAATTAACAATATCATTGATATATATCAAAAACAAAAAAGGCCCTAGAACGGAACCTTGCGGAACGGAACTTTTTACTTTACGTGAAAATGATTCAACGCCGTTAATGATTACTTTTAAACTTCTTTCAGTTACAAATGCCTCAATCCATTTCAAAAACCTACCATGAACTCCATATTTTTCTAATTTAAACAACAATTTTTCATGTGAAACCTTATCAAAGGCCCTAGCAAAATCTAAATAAATCACGTCAATTGCTTTTTTATTTTTTAATTTTTATTTTTTATCACGTCAATTACATCTTCTGGATATTGATATTAAAGCAAC
The DNA here is from genome assembly GCA_030248175.1 of Microlaimidae sp. YZB2_3. Lineage (NCBI taxonomy): Eukaryota > Metazoa > Nematoda > Chromadorea > Desmodorida > Microlaimidae > Microlaimidae sp. YZB2_3. The sequence continues at coordinate 6,487 of JASAMX010015742.1, forward strand.
GAGAGTTGTTCGACAATAATTCTTCCAGCATATAAATGCTAAAATATTTAAATTGTATATACAACTTTTTACTGTTAACCGGTAAAAATAAACAAACTTGAAAATTCGCAAACATTGTTTAATTATTAATTTCAACAATATATTAATTAAAACTTAATAAGTATTTAATCTATTTTTGTTTGATTTTAAGGAGGAGAAGCGACCGATTATCACCCTTTTGGACTCTCTCCGTGTTGTATGTCAAGTGGCGGAGGCCATACAACACTTGCAGCACCACGGTGTGATCCACAGAGACCTCGCCGCCAGGAACGTCCTTCTCACCACTATGAAAAACATAAACAGCGGCCATATTAAGTTGGGTAAGTTAATTTCTGCTGAATTTAAAAGTTGTTTAATATTGTTTCTTTGAACCAATACCAAAAACTAAAAAAAACAGAAACATTGGCCATATTAAGTTAGTTAGGTCCTTTTCTACTGAATTTAAAAGTTTTTTGATATGATTTCTGTGAAGGTAAAGCTAGGTTGTTTTCTTCTTTGTTAGTTTTTGAACCGTATGCAAGGAAATTAGCGTAATTGCGTTGTTCTGCAAATTTTGGAATAACAAAATAACATAGACAATTTTTACTGCAAGTTAATATCAAAGGTAAAAACAATATACAAATGCTTTGCTTTGTTGTCACTATTGCCATAATATTTCGTATATTGCCAAATCACAACAAAGAGTTTTCCTCATTGCAATATACACTTCGTTTAAAGTGTTTTTTTACTTTTGGACAAAAGTGTTAAACAAACGTTTTGGGCAAGTGTCAACAACTTTATGCTGTCTTGTGGATAGAATTTTATTAAACATTTAAACTTTATTCAATACGATATTAACCAAAACTTCAAGAAATCTGAAAGACGCGTTTGAATTGTCCCAAACCAGTTGTAGGATTTTAAAATTTTGGACGAAATATCAATCAGGCTTAATATGTTCGCGCATTTTTGTACGGGCATGCCACGTTTTATTGGAAATTTATTAAAAATTTTAAACCACCGCGGTCTTGTACTTAGCCAGTATAATCGTAAAGGGGATAATAATTTGAACTCAATATTTTGCGTAATATGGTTTTGTTGCAATTGAAAAATTTTTAATAAACAAATCATTATATTAAAAAAATTCTTCCAGTTTTAGGTAGTATACCTCGTTACATTAACTATGCTTAATTTGTTCAAGAATTTATTTTCTTGGCTGCATGGTTGCAGGGCCTGTGCCAGGATTTTTGAAAGGAGGGGGCCAGACTCCAAAAAACTGAAAACGGAATTTAAATGCAGCGCGAAGCGCCGCATTTTGCGCTGCGAAGCGGCGCCAGGCGGACGCTGTCCGCTGGGGTGTCTGAGGGGTGTCCCCCCCCAGCCGCCGGAGGCGAAATTTTTTGATTTAGCATTAAAAATGATCAAAATTAGGGCTTAAAAATGCCTATTTACATTGAATTCAAGGCAGCCAGGTCGGCAGAATTCACTTTTGGCATACCCCAAGAAAGAAGGTAGGGAGAAGCAGGGTTCATAATGAAGTTACCTTCGCTTTTACCTCCCCCCACCCCCCTGGACCTACCTCATCTTCCTTATTTTTTACCCCGGCCAACCCAGAAAGGGGGTGCCATGGCCCCCCTGCCCCCCCCCCTGGCACAGGGCCTGCATGGTTGCATTGACTTTCCAAAGTACTATTAATATATAATTTTCAGTTTCCATTTAAAATATGTGCGAATTTTTTTAATAAAATATCTTAGCTAACTAAGATAATCCCTCTTATTTCATAAGTATTGTTTGCTTTGTAGAACATTTTTGCTACCACGCTATAAAAATCAATTATTTTTTGCAAAAGTACACCGCGCCTTCCTCTACCACTACAAGTATACGTTGTCATAGAAAGCTAACCTTTCCATACTCACGAAATAAAATAGATTGCGAATTCAAAGTTTACATTAAACACACAAAGTATACTGCAGTTCATTTACTAAATTTTTTTAGGTTAAAACCAGCGAATATAATCACTTATAAACTGCATTACATAATTGCTTTCGAAAATTTTTTGTCATTGGGTTTATATTGCCCATGTTTTGTTGTTTTCTAATAAGTAATTTTAGCTGAAAAAAGATTTCGTTAAAATTTGTAACAACTTTTTTACGTTAAAATAACTATTTAGCGTAAATCATACGACGGTTTTTACATCAGTAGGCATGTAAACACGATAAAATAAATTTATGAATAAATTTGTGAATGAATTTGTAAATGAATTTAAGAATGAAATGGTGAATGACTTCATAAATTGGTGCATTTTAGCGGATTTTGGTCTGGCAAGATTTGTTGACACGACGAGCAGCTCTTACTCAGTACACGATCCTCTTTTACCTATTGCAATATTACCTCCTGAAGTATTCAAAACTGACACATTCTGCCTAAAGTCGGACGTTTGGTAAGTAGCTTATTTTAATTTAAATATATGATAATTAACTATTATTAATTAACTATTGATGATAATTATTAATTATTAAATTATATTAGGGCGTCAGATCTATATGTCTATTGTTTGTATGATTGCATTACAAAATAACTATTTTTGAGTATACTAAAATTTTTAACGTAGGGTAACTGACTTAATTTCAGCTTTTTTGGATAAGTTATTTCGTTTTTCCAATCGACCCAACATTTGGTCTAAAAATCAAACGATAGCTATTTTTGTTATTCCATTGCAAAATTTTAAAATTTCTGTTACACTTAAAGATCAGTAGAGGTTTAAAGTTCTATTTTTATAGTGGCCGAAATTAAGGCGCGAGCCATTAACTTCGGCCACTTAGAAAAACCTGGCTATAACTATTGCCAAACTGAACAATAAAAATTTTTAAATGTTGCAAATTTATCCTTAGGTATTGTTCTTGGTACATATAACTTAATTTTTTTCGTTTGGAAGTTTTAATAGTTATTAGCAAGACTTTAAATAATTATGTCAAAACCTTAAAAAACAAGTTTTAATAACCTGTATTTTTTGTCGAATTTTTATTTTTGGCTTAAAAAACGTCAAAAAAAGTCAAACGAGCAAAAAAATGCTTTGTAAATACGGTAGTACGATGATATTTAAAAACAGTAAAAAACGGCGGGTTCTCTCACCTAAGTTTTAAGGTGGCGGAAATTAACGGAATTTTAAAATGCGCAGTTAGTAAAAACGCGTTGCAAAGTGATTTTGAAGAAAATATTAAAACATGAAAATTAACAACTTTGAGCCTTAAAAAGAAGATATTTTAAGGTTATATTGTGCTTCGTTCTAAATTTGATGCAGTTCAAATACAAAGTAAAAATTAAGAAAATCACAAAAAATTCACTTTTTGTATGAAAATGTTGATAATGCAGAATAACAAAAATAAAAAACTTTTGCAAAAACACTTTATTCAATATACTCCAATTACTTTTGTGCTAGTTCTTTTGTGTTCTAAAAAAAAGCTAATTTTTTAACACCCTAAATTGGTGGCCGAAATTAAGGCCTGGCCGAAATTAAGTCAGATACCCTAGCAGTTTTGAATTTAGAACAATGTGTTGTCAGTCCAAACATAAAGAGTAAATAGTTTAAAAAAAAAACAAATTAACAATTTTTATTTATTATGTGTATACGACGAAAATTCATATGCAGGAGAAAAGTCCTAAATAAAATTTTGCATATAATATAGTAAAGGGGTTACCAAAAATACTCAAAAATTTGTTAGGAAAAATAATTTTTGAACAGAAAAACATATAAAAAAGAATAAACTATAATATAAAAATTAAATACACTAAAGAATAAACTGAATAATAATTTATAAATCCTTTAAAAATAAAACGTAAAACTTCATCTTACCGTTAAAAAAGACTTCATCTTACCGTTAAAAAAACTGATACGTGGAACGGAAAAGATATTTTTTTCATTCAGCGCAATGTAGGTTTTATTAATAATTTATTAATTATTGTTTAGTTTATTCTATAGTGCATTGAATTTGTGTATTATAGTTTACCCTTTCATATGTTTTTTGTTCAAAAATTATTTCTGCTAATAAATTTTAAAGTATTTTTGGTGTCCGTTTTTACCCCGCCTCGTTTTACGAATATCATAATGTAATAGCTTTTTCGAAATCTTTCTCTCCATTTGAATTTCTGTCGTAATCCTTCATAAGAACAAAAAGATAAAACTTAAAACTAACACATTTACACTATAGCATATTCGGCACAATTCAAAATTGAAAGTTACAAAATTTTAGTTTTGATATTTTTAGAAATGTTTTAAATTTATTTCTTTGTGTATTTATTTGTTTATTATTTATTTTGTCTAAAAACAGTAGTTGTTTGTTGTGTTTGTAGGCAAT
>JASAMX010015745.1:0-36331 GCA_030248175.1 Microlaimidae sp. YZB2_3
ACATGCTCACAGAACAAACCATCCAATCAAACATCCAATCATATTTTGTCAAAGAAAACATTTCGCAACTCCAACCTAACACAATTTTAAATAGAAAACCGCCACCAATCATCATAAGCGAACAACAACTCCCTAGGAAGTCAAGGACTCTCCTGGCACAACTTAGATCCAAAAATTGCCACCGCCTCAACTCTTTCAAATCCAGAATCAATAACTCCATCAAAAACAAGTGCCCCCACTGCAGTGGCAAACCCTCTGACGTCAAACACCTTTTTGCATGCCCTCAAAAACCAACAACTCTCAAATTAGAAGATATATGGGAAAGACCAGTGGATGCGGTCAGGTTCCTCGAGGCCATAACTTAACTCTCTGGCAATGACAAACAAACGCCCATGTATGCAGACCTGTGCACTGCCCCCCCGGGTTAAAACGGGGGGGGGAGCGCGGGGGGCAACTTTTTTGAAACGGAGGGGGGCAATAAAACGGGGGGGCAAGCAGGGGGGAAAGAAAAAAAAAGAGAAAAAAGGAGAAAAAAAAAGAAAAAAAGAAGGGAAAAGGGAAAAAAGGGACAAAAAAAGCGGAAATAAGGTAAAAATAGGTCTAAAATGACTTAAAATACACTGAAATAGGCTAAAAACCGCAAAAAAATTGCGATGATGGCGTCATCATAGGTCAAAAATGGCGTCATATTTTTAGGGTACTTTTTCATTTTTTGGCGGGGGGGGCAATAAAATGGAGGGGGCAAATCCTCCAATAAAACGGGGGGGGGCATTTTCAGACCGTGCACAGGTCTGTGTATGTATATAATTTTTAATTAAATATAAAATTATGGGTTAAAATGTTTGTGATACTTCACTTTACTATTATTATTTTTATTAGTATACATACAGTTATTAAACAAACCAATAAGATACATCAAGAAAAAAAATAATAAAAAAATGAATAACGTACATATAACTAATAAAACAGCTGCACAGGTAATACAAAAAAATTACTGCTAATGTACAGCATAAACAAAGTTAAAATGATTCAAAAAAAAACTGGTTTAAGAATTTAAAAATTGAATTTTTAAGAATTGGTTGATTTTTCGTTTGTTTGCACACCGAAAAATCTGTTGGATGTGGAAACTATCTAAATGTGCAGAAATATGATCGGGTTTGGGCGTTATTGTCAACCAAAAGAAAACTAGTTTAATTAGGAAATGTGATATCATAAATTTCTAACATTCTTTCTGGCACAGACATGGGATTTTACCTATAAAATGATAATGCTGCTGCGAACCCATAAAATTCCTTATGTTATAGGACTGTCAAAATCTGAAAATAAACTAAGAATCAAAAGAGAAAAAAAAACTCTTTTAGGAAGGCATAATTTTTTGAGTTCGTTTAGATTGTTCATTGTTTAGCTTGTTGATAATAATAAACATATGAAGATTTACACTAAAGGCAAATTATAAAATTTTACAAAATTTGAGACACAAATAAAACAAAAGTTGCATACATACAAATAATTATGATTGTAGAAAATATCGATCAAGTTTTGTTTTAAAGATTGCAATTGATTTTGAAGAAACAATATCAATGGGTAATTTGTTCCAGGCAGATACAACTCTGTGAGTAAAAAAATTTTTGGCTATATATAATCTAGTTTTTTCCTGTTTTAGCTTGAAACCGTTATTTCTGGTTTTTGTAAAGTTTTCAAAGCTAAAAAAATCTACACTAAATTTTTGGCCAAAATTTTGCGAGAAAAGTCCTACTTTCAAATTTGTGTGCGACTTTTCTCGCATAAATCCGCCATTTTCTGCTAGTTTTCCCGCGCTGCGATTTTTAACACAGTGTTAGTTTTCTCGCAGTGGGGACTGCGACTTCTTTCGCACTCTTTACTGCTTTTTTCGCACTGTGAGTCTGGCTGCACAACAAAAAAAATAAAAACAAAGCGGAGCGAAAATTTTGTGTTTAGCTGAATAAAAGTCGTTTTTTAACTTTAGGATGTTAAACTTTTTTAGTTTTAATAAAATAAAGAAACTTTCAAATGTTTTAAAATTAAGTAAAACAAATTTCAAAGTGTTTTACTCCATTGAAAATGACTACCAGCGTTTGTTTTTTTTGTTGCGCAGCCAGACTCGCAGTGCGAAAATAATTGCAGTGCGAATAAAGCAGTATAGAGTGCAAAAGAAGTCGCAGTCCCCACTGCGAGAAAATTAACACTGTGTTAAAAATCGCAGCGCGAGAAAACTAGCAGAAAATGGCGGATTTTTGCGAGAAAAGTTGCACATGAATTTGAAAGTGCAACTTTTCTCGCACAATGTTTGTCAAAAGTTTAGTGTACAGTCGGGCATTCCCTTGTGTTATATATTCTTGCTAAAGGTAAATGCGCTAAACAACACTGAGATTCTACGTAGAGCTTTAGACGCTATTTCAGAGCAATGATCAGAAGATTTCAGATCATTGCTGACCAGTACAGCCAAATCTCTTACTGATGACGATTTCTCTATATCAATACCTTTTAATTTGTAATTATTTTGTGGATTGTTAAATCCCATTGAAAGTACATTACATTTTTAAAAAGCAATTCTCAATTGCCATTTGTCAGCCCAATCGGTAAAGTTTTTTAAGTCCAAATTAAATTCGTTAAACGATGCTTTGCTTGCTATTTAAAATTTTGTATAACTTGGCGTCATCAGCAAAAAGTTTGACCTGGGTTCCAGATTTTAGGGTATTTGGAAGATCGTTTATGTAGATTAAAAATAAAAGTGGGCCTAAAACACTACCAACGAAATTTTATCAGCTATAATAACCCGTTGCCTTCTATTAGAAAGAAAATTTTTGATCCAGTTAAAAAGCTCATATCCTATACCATACGCTGAAACTTTTTGAAGGAGTTTTTTGTGACTGACACTATCGAACGCTTTAGAAAAATCTACATAAATAGCGTCAATACAATTTTTGTTATCAAGAGCAGTAACCCAATTTAATAATGTAAATAAAAGCTGCAACCCTACAGACTTTTTGCTGAGGAAACCAAATTGCTCTTATGTAATTAAATTGTTACAATGCATATATTTTAAAACGGCATCACAAACAATACTTTCCATAATCTTTATACATTTTCAACTTTTCTCTCAAAATCTGGCTTTTTTCCGTCATTAATAGTGAACACGGAACAAAAATATGTGTTAAAAATATTACACATTTCTTGGTTATTTTTTGTATACAAGCCGTCACATTTTTAATCGGACCAATTGTAGGCTCTTTTGATTGCAATTTTGAGTTTACAAATTTAAAAAAAGAATTTTTATTTTCGCTTTGAAGAATTTGCTTTCAGATTTAATTTTAAATTTTTTAAGTGCTTTTTTATACATCTTATCGCAAGTTTTCCAAGCTATTTTGTTTGATAAAAAATATTTAGTCAGGGCGTATAACCTCTTCTTTTTATTTAATAATTTTATAATTGCCTTATGATATCGAAACTGTTTTTTGCGTTTATTGGATTTTTTATTTATTTAATGATCAGATAACAGAATTAATGTTATACTAAGCATAGTTTATGCATAGTTTAATTCTTCTGTTTTCATCATTTCATTGTGTTCTTTTTTTTCTTCTCTTTTTCTATTTTTTTTCTCTTTTTTTTTCATCAACAACGTCAAATCTGCGACTTGATTGGAAAGTTAATAGCTTTATTAAATTACTGTTTTAAGAAAACGCAGTCTAAAAGTATTCCTAAGTTTATTGAAAATTAGAGCAGATACTCCATTCATATTTGAAAATCTGATGCACCAATAAACACGGGGGAAAGATATTTGGGTAACGGAGCTAAAGCTTCGCGAAATCCGGTAAACATAATTCTTTTAATTTCTAGACAAAAAAACATAAGTCTAGTTTTCTTTACTTCCTAATAAATCAACGGCAATCCACTTAAAAGCATCAGTTTTTTTGAATCTAATGGAACAACAACCACCTTTATGCTATTTTTTACGCATAAGCATACACCACCACCAGGCTATGTCATAATTAAATAATCGCGAACCCTTTGGCCGTTGTCTTTTTCCATACCTTCATAGTAATTGATACAATAGCCTTCTTTTTCTTTTTGCAGTCCCTTTCCCATTCATGGCGTCATTTTCTTCTATTATTTCGCGACATCTTCCTGGTAGGCTGAAGTAGGGTTACGACGTCTTACTAACTATCGGAACCAATTCGTCGGTGAGCGAGATAGCATCCAACAAAGTCATACTCATACATAACAAAGTACAGCTCATCACAAGGTTTTAACTTAGTTTTAAAACAAGAAGTCTACATAACAATCAGCTTTGGAAACTTTTATGATACGCTAGCATAAAGTTTTCTAAATTCTAAATTTCTAATTGATGTCATTTACTTGATTTTGCCAAGCCTTTGACACCTGTCACATCAAAAATTGTTATATAAGCTAGAAAAATATGTGTTTCTGGTAAATTTTTAAAATGGATAAAAGAATCAATCGAATTAGTTGGGCGGGAAAGTTAACAATTCAAGTTATATAGCAAATAAACTCAGTATCCAATCATTTCCTGTAAGAAGTCAGTTCCTCAGGTTCTTTTTAGGTATCATTTCCAATTTAATGCCAGAAGCTTTAATATATATTAATGATATTGTTGATTGTGTTAATTCTTTACACAAATTAGATTGCTTGGTTTCAGGTGGTATATAGTATTTTTGTAAAATCTTTGTACTATAGATTACCACATCAAAACTTAACTTTTACAGAGATTTACGATAAATACACAGCTGGTCACAGACTGGTATTATGCAACTCTATCTAGGCCATAGAAAACATCAAATGTGAGGTTCTTCATATTCGAAATCATAGCAAAGAGTTAATTTATGTAAATATAAAAAATCTTTGAGTAATACATACTTGCTACTACAAAATTGTGTCCTTGTAACATGTAATAATTTTTTGAAATTGTACTAGTTGATCATTGTGTTAAATCACAGCAATTCAAAAATTAGGTTGCATCTGAGAGTACATCACTAATTATGAAAACATTAACTCAAACTCTAGAAATAATTTTTCAGAACATATAAATTCTATTTTAGACCTATTCTCGAGTATGCTATCGCAGATTTATTAGGAGAAAACCCTTATTGACAAAACTAAGAACTAATATTTTCATTGCTGTCCAAAAAATTAGTCAACAAACAAGAAATTAATGTTTACACTGATGTTTAGCAAATTTTTAGCTACATTACACAAGTATGTTATCCCCTGTTGTTTATTGAACATAGACTGAATTTACCTAGGTTTAGAAAGATCTAAATTTGGCTCGAACTTTCAAGACAAACTTGATTTATATGAGTGCTTTAAAATCCAGTTTTCTTCAAAAACAATTTCAAGCCAATGATTCACTTTTTACCAACTTTAACCTGCAGCCCACCCTTAGTCTTACATTTACGAATTGTCAATGAAGGCAGTTAAAGCAAAAGGTGGAATAATCGTATTCCATTGCAATATTCTTGGAAGAAATCTAGTTCCACAAAGTAAGAGATTCTTCGGTTTATAAATATCAAGAATAGTTTTTTAGAAATCTAACAAATAACTTTTTGAGCAGCTGATTAACAGTCATTTCAGATAGCTATGAAATTCATTGGGCAATAATGTAGCTAAAATTGTTCAGGAATATGAGATTTATTGTAAAAAAAAAAAAAAAAAAAAAAAAAAAAAAAAAAAACACAAATCAAAACTTTTGCAAAATAATTCAAAACTGCATAGTATAAAATTTTGTTACCTTCTTTTAAAATCCAATAGAGGCAAAAAACAGTTTCGATATCCTAAGGCAATTATAAAATTACTAAAAATAAAAAGAAAAGGTTATACGCCCTGACTAAATATTTTTTATCAAACAAAATAGCTTGGAAAACTTGCGATAAGATGTATAAAAAAGCACTTAAAGACTTTAAAACTAAATGCGAACGCAAAATTCTTCAAAGCGGAAATAAAAATTATTTTTTTAAGTTTGTAAATTTAAAATTGCAATCAAAAGAGTCTCAATAATTGGTCCGATTAAAAAATGTGACGGCTTGTATACAAAAAACAACCAAGAAATGTGTAATATTTTTAATACATATTTTTGCTCCGTGTTCACTATTGATGACGGAAGAAAGCCAGATTTTGAGAGAAAAGTTGACAAAAATAAAGGTATAAAAACAGTGTTATTTCCCGTGATTTTGGTTGAGCAAAAACTTAAAAAAGCTGTCTAATAAATTTTCTAAAACTCCAGATAAATACCAGTTACTTTTTGAAAAGGACTTCAAATAACATTGCGATGGCGCTCGCCAGAATTTTTGAAATTTCTATGAATCAGGCTCTCTTCCCGAAGTTTGGAAAGATGCGCTTGTTTGCCCATACATAAAAAAGGAGCTTTGTAGCTTAACATGTAATTATCGACCCATATCTCTTACGTCACAATGTGTAAAGATTATGGAAAGTATTGTTTGTGATGCCGTTTTAAAATATATGCGTTGTAACAATTTAATTACAAAAGAGCAATTTGGTTTCCTCAGCAAAAAGTCTGTAGGGTTGCAGCTCTTATCTACGTTATTAGATTGGGTTACTGCTCTTGATAACAAAAATTGTATCGACGCTATTTATGTAGATTTTTCTAAAGCGTTCGATACTGTCAGTCACAAAAAACTCCTTCAAAAAGTTTCAGCGTATGGTATAGGATATGAGCTATTTAACTGGATCAAAAATTTTCTTTCTAATAGAAGGCAACGGGTTATTATAGCTGATAAAATTTCCGATTTTAAAACTGTCACAAGCGGGGTGCCGCAAGGTAGTGTTTTAGGCCCACTTTTATTTTTAATCTACATAAATGATCTTCCAAATACCCTAAAATCTGAAAACCCAGTCAAACTTTTTGCTGATGACGCCAAGTTATACAAAATTTTAAAATAGCGAAGCATCGTTTAACGAATTTAATTTAGACTTAAAAAACTTTACCGATTGGGCTGACAAATGGCAATTGAGAATTGCTTTTCAAAAATGTAATGTACTTTCAATGGGATTTAACAATCCACAAAAATAATTACAAATTAAAAGATATTGATATAGAGAAATCGTCATCAGTAAGAAGATTTGGGTGTACTGGTCAGCAATGATCTAAATTTTCTGATCATTGCTCTGAAATAGCGTCTAAAGCTCTACGTAGAATCTCAGTGTTGTTTAGAGCATTTACTTTTAGTGATATGAAAACTATGCTACATGCTTATAAAGTTTACATAAGGCCATTGGTAGAATTCGAACCATTTGTTTGGTCACCATACCTTAAGAAAAATAAAATGTGTGGAAAATGTACAACGTGTCTTTACCAGACGATTATATGCTCGTTTTTTTCCCTAAAGTGTCTTATAATGACAGACTTTCTGAACTTAAACTTGAAAGCTTAAAATTAAGACGTGAAAAATGTGATTCTAGTTTTATGTTATAAAATTATTAATAACTTAGTCGATATACAACGTGAAGATTTTTTCAGCTTTGAAAACTTTCAAAAACCAGAAATAACGGTTTCAAGCTAAAACAGAAACAAAACTAGATTAGATATAGCCAAACATTTTTTTACTCACAAAGTTGTATCTACCTGGAACAAATTACCCATTGATATTTTTTCTTCAAAATTAATTGTAATCTTTAAAACAAAACTTGATCGTTATTTCCTGCAAAATTAATTGTATTTATGCAAATTTTTTTTTATTTTTGTCTCAAATTTTTAAAAGTTATAATTTGCCTTAGTGTAAATCTTATAATTTTTTATTACTAACAAGCTAAACAATGAACGATCTAAAAACTCAATTACCCTCTATAAGGTTTCCTCTGATTTTTAGTATCAGATGACAGGCGATGACATAAAATTTTATGGGTTCAAGAGCATTATATTTAAGGTAAAATGTGTGTGCAGAAAGAATGTTAGAAATTTTATGACATCACATTTCCAAATTACTAGTTTTCTTTTTTGTTATAGAAACTCATATTCTGTTTTAGATTTCGCTAGATATTTTTCGGGTGCAAACAAACCAAAATCAACAAATTTTAAAGGTTAATTTTAACTCTTACCATTTTTTAATCATTTTAATTTTTTTATTTGCAGTAATTTTTTGTATTACCTTGCAGCTGTTTTATTAAGTATTATTACGTAATTCAATTTTTGTGTATAATATTACGAACAATAAAATGCTGTGTCAAGCACGATAGATTTATTTTAGTACTCCAAAATGTATTTTGGTATACTTTTAATACATTAATAACATTTTTATTTATTTTATTTATTAGTTTACGTACAGTTATCAAACGAACAAATAAGATACATCATGAAAAAAAAATAATAAAAAAATGAATTACGTACATAATACTAATAAAACAGCTGCACAGGTAATACAAAAAAAATTACTGCTAATGTACAGCATAAACAAAGTTAAAATGATTTTAAAAAATGGTTTAAGAGTTTAAAAATTGAACTTTTAAGAATTTGTTGATTTGTGGTTTGTTTGCACACCGAAAAATCTGTTGGATGCGGAAACTATCTAAATGTGCAGAAATATGATCGGGTTTGGGCGTTACTATCAACCAAAAGAAAACTAGTTTAATTTGGAAATGTGATGTCATAAATTTCTAACATTCTTTCTGGCACAGACATGGGATTTTACCTATAAAATGATAATGCTGCTGTGAACCCATAAAATTCCTTATGTCATACGCCTGTCAAAATCTGAAAATAAACTAGAAATCAAAAGTGGAAAAAAAACACTCTATTAGGAGGGCATAATTTTTTGAGTTCGTTTAGATCGTTCATTGTTTAGCTTGTTAGTAATAAAAAATGTATAAAGATTTACACTAAAGGCAAATTATAAACTTTTACAAAATTTGAGACAAAAATAAAAACAAAATTTGCATAAATACAATTAATTATTATTGCAGGAAATAACGATCAAGTTTTGTTTTAAAGATTGCAATTGATTTTGAAGAAACAATATCAAAGGGTAATTTGTTCCAGGCAGATACAACTCTGTGAGTAAAAAAATGTTTGGCTATATCTAATCTAGTTTTTTTTGTTTTAGCTTGAAACCGTTATTTCTGGTTTTTGTAAAGTTTTCAAAGCTGAAAAAATCTTCACGTTGTATATCGACTAAGTTATTAATAATTTTATAACATAAAACTAAATCACACTTTTCACGTCTTAATTTTAAGCTTTCAAGTTTAAGTTCAGAAAGTCTGTCATTATAAGACACTTTAGGGAAACAAAAACGAGCATATAATCGTCTGGTAAAGACACGTTGTACATTTTCCACACATTTTTCATTTTTCTTAAGGTATGGTGACCAAACAAATGGTTCGAATTCTACCAATGGCCTTATGTAAACTTTATAAGCATGTAGCATAGTTTTCATATCACTAAAAGTAAATGCTCTAAACAACACTGAGATTCTACGTAGAGCTTTAGACGCTATTTCAGAGCAATGATCACAAAATTTCAGATCATTGCTGACCAGTACACCCAAATCTCTTACTGATGACGATTTCTCTATATCAATATCTTTTAATTTGTAATTATTTTGTGGATTGTTAAATCCCATTGAAAGTACATTACATTTTTGAAAAGCAATTCTCAATTGCCATTTGTCAGCCCAATCGGTAAAGTTTTTTAAGTCTAAATTAAATTCGTTAAACGATGCTTCGCTATTTAAAATTTTGTATAACTTGGCGTCATCAGCAAAAAGTTTGATTTGGGTTCCAGATTTTAGGGTATTTGGAAGATCATTTATGTAGATTAAAAATAAAAGTGGGCCTAAAACACTACCTTGAGGCACCCCGCTTGTGACAGTTTTAAAATCGGAAATTTTATCAGCTATAATAACCCGTTGCCTTCTATTAGAAAGAAAATTTTTGATCCAGTTAAATAGCTCATATCCTATACCATACGCTGAAACTTTTTGAAGGAGTTTTTTGTGACTGACAGTATCGAACGCTTTAGAAAAATCTACATAAATAGCGTCGATACAATTTTTGTTATCAAGAGCAGTAACCCAATCTAATAACGTAGATAAGAGCTGCAACCCTACAGACTTTTTGCTGAGGAAACCAAATTGCTCTTTTGTAATTAAATTGTTACAACGCATATATTTTAAAACGGCATCACAAACAATACTTTCCATAATCTTTACACATTGTGACGTAAGAGATATGGGTCGATAATTACATGTTAAGCTACAAGCTCCTTTTTTATGTATGGGGCAAACAAGCGCGTCTTTCCAAACTTGGGGAAGAGAGCCTGATTCCATAGAAATTTCAAAAATTCTGGCGAGCACCATCGCAATGTTATTTGAAGTCCTTTTCAAAAAGTAAGCTGGTATATTATCTGGAGTTTTAGAAAATTTATTAGGCAGCTTTTTAAGTTTTTGCTCAACCAAAGTCACGGGAAATAACACTGTGTTTATACCTTTGTTTTTGTCAACTTTTCTCTCAAAATCTGGTTTTCTTCCGTCATCAATAGTGAACACGGAGCAAAAATATGTATTAAAAATATTACACATTTCTTGGTTGTTTTTTGTATACAAGCCGTCACATTTTTTAATCGGACCAATTATAGGCTCTTTTGATTGCAATTTTGAGTTTACAAATTTAAAAAACGTATTTTTATTTCCGCTTTGAAGAATTTTGCTTTCGGATTTAATTTTAAATTTTTTAAGTGCTTTTTTATACATCTTATCGCAAGTTTTCCAAGCTATTTTGTTTGATAAAGAATATTTAGTCAGGGCGTATAACCTTTTCTTTTTATTTAGTAATTTTATAATTGCCTTAGGATATCGAAACTGTTTTTTGCCTCTTGTGGATTTTAAAGGTACAAAATTTACTATGCAGTTTTGAATTATTTTGCAAAAGTTTTGATACAATAAATCTATATTTGAACTTTTAGCTATCATTTGTGCCCAATTTATTTCCCTCAAGTGCTGGTTAATCAAATCATAATTGGCATTTTTAAAATCTCTAAAAAAACTATTTGATGATGATTTATGAGAAACTAATTCGAAATTTAGCATAAATTTTACCCCGCAATGATCGCAATGAGATGAAATAGGATCAGTCTCAACAACATTTTGCACTATGTTTTTTTGATTACATAAAACTAAGTCTAATATGTTACCGTTAATGTGAGTCGGAAAGTTGACATATTGCTTAAAACCGTTTTGAAGAAAACTAGTTAAAAAGTATTCCTGAGTTTTATCTGAAAAAGTTAGAGCAGGAATACTCCATTCAATATTTGGAAGATTGCAGTCACCAACGATTTTAGTCGACGAATATAACATTGAGGTTTATAAAAACTTCATCGTTTAAAACAACTTTATGTGAAAACGGAAACACAACCCCCTCGAGGTTAATTTGAGTCGACCTTCTAAAAACCAGAGGAAAAGGGTTACAAACAGACCCCTTTACTTTAGAACCATAGTTTTTCCAAGCAAGTACGGTATTTTTGGTAGAACCATTTATCCAAAGTACCTAGCCGTCCTCTCTAGCAACCCCAAAACGGCACTCACGACTCAATCATCCGTATGCCCCAACCGCTTCTCTGTTTCCTATCCCGGTTAACAATGGAGCGTAACCGCGGTGATGTTAGCGCCCATTGAGAGGGATAGCGCCCGTCGAGAAACTGGATTTTATATTGTGCACATATTTAAAATTATCAAAATGTTTTGTTTCTTAACTGTTATTAATGCAAAAATTTAACTAATATCACATTTTTGCGACTTAAGTTTTTGATATTAAAGTTTTTATTATTTTTTTATTTTGACATATTTAATAAAGCCCATGTAAACAATAATTTTGCACATTAAGCTGACGCCTGTCGGTAAATTCTTATTGATTTAAGTCTTAAAGCTTTAATTTATGCTTAGAATCAATCTTTGTGACCATTTTTATAAATTGATGTTATTTTATTTTGTTTATATTCAATAGGTACATTTTATATAAAATTTTTAAATTTAATTTCTCTTGACGGGCGCTGGGGCTTGTCAATGCAATAGAGTGGTCCTTTTTTCCAGCGCCCATCAACGATTTTTTTAATTTTACATTTTTTTCTTTTTTTACATTTAAAGTCATTATATATATATCAAGATATATTTTTGTTATGTTGTTTTGTTACTGTATTTTTTTGCTTTTAAAAATAAATAGTTTAAAAATTGAGATTTAATTTATAAACAGTAATGTTTAATTTACCAATTATATCCCAAATACAGGTATTTAAATTTCGAAAAAGCTATAACAAGATTTTAATAAATTTTCACAATTTCTGATATAATACTTTACTAGGTTTTTTTAATTAAAATGAGAGCAGCTGTACGCGCAATACATGCCACCAAACAAATCGAAATTTAAAGCTATAGAAAATCTCAATTTGAAATCACCTGAAACATCACGCGGCTGTCTGTCGTTTTGACTTTCAAAAACACATTGCGGCGGTAGGGCGTCATATCGACCAGAGCGGCAGAAGTCTCCTCCGCCACCTCTGCCTCCTTCTCCTGTCTGGCGACTGTACGGTCAAAATTGCCCTAGCTAACACGGCTGTTTTTAGTGGAACAAGTATATTTATTATCCTGCTTGCTAGATTTTTGTAAGGAGCAACGTTTTGCGTCACTAACAGCATTTTTTCCATAGAGCACTTCGAGATGCAAACTAACAGCGTCTAATTAAGTTGCGGTTCTGGTCGAAAATCTGATTTGCAGTAACTTTAGCCCTTAAAAAGTTTACATTTAAGATTTAAATTAAGTGATTTGAAAAATTATTATTAAAATACAGGTTCTGATTTTCATTATTAAACTGCTTTTGTTAAATTTTTTTAACAGTTTTGTTGTTGAAAAGTCGATTTAATATTGCAATTATTGAGGTTAGCTAGATTTTATTTACCTATAAGATGATTTATTTAAGTAAAAAAGTCTGAACGAAAACACCTAAACAAATAAAGGAGCAAAACAACGTCTGGCCACTCCTTACTTCTATCATGCGTGCTAACCTTGATCAGTAAAGCGTCAAACTTAGCACTATTAAATTTACCGCATATTAAATAAAAAGTTTGAACACAAGAATTTGTATTTATATATAATTTTAATTTATTTAATTTTATACTTGTTATAATAGCTTACAACTAAATTAAAAATTTTACAGTGTAAATTGTCCGCGTACAATAATCTGTAATATTTGCTTATTAGAAGTGGCGAGTTGAGTCGTCTTAATAATTCGAAATTTGGATTTTATTAATAGCATTTGTTGGCAGCAGAGGGCTTCTTCTTTCCAATATTCTACTTGACGTGTCAAAGGTGACAGAATTAACAGTTAACAGATGCTTGAAGATTTAAGTTCTGAGAGTATTATTTTTCATTTATACACTGATTAACTAATTTCTGTAGCATTTCATTTTGTTTGTTACCTATGGATGGATTCAATGAAAAATGTTTTTCATTAAGCAATTACAATGGACCACCTGAGCGGCTGATTATAAGACTGAACCCAGAAGAATGGAAACGCATAGAACCGCCTGAAACTAGAACCGCCTGAACCCAAAAGAATGGAAACGCATAGAACCGCCTCGTCTTGCATGCTTGTGTTCAAACTATCGTCCAATATCTCTAATATCAAATTGTTCTAAGGTAATTGAAAGCTTAATATTTGATACAGTTATAAAGTATTAAAAAAAACACAACTTATTATCAAAGGAACAGTTTGGTTTCTTGGGCAAAAAGTCTGTTGGTCTTCAGCTTCTATTAACTTTAAAAGGCTGGATTTGTGAATTAGATAAGAAAAAACCTGTCAACGTTATGTACGTTGATTTCGCCAAGGCTTTCGGCACCGTCAGCCACGAGAAACTCTTGCTCAAAATTAAAGCATACGGCATTGGTTACGAGCTTTTTTACTGTATAAAAGACTTTCTTTCTAACCGAAGACAATGTGTCATAATTGAAAACGCAAAATATGATTTCAAACATGTTACAAGCGGAGTTCCTCAGGGCAGTGTTCTTGGGCCTTTGCTTTTTCTTTTGTACATTATAGAAAGTGACCAAAGAGCGAAGCAAAGAGGAACAAATTTTTGGTTTTTGGGGGTCCATTTGGGGTACTAAATTATTTTAAAGTTTGGCGCTGAGCGATTAGCAAGGTGCTAGAAAATTTTGAAGTTTTAGCCTCTGAAAACCCCCAAATTTTACTATCTAGCGACCATTTTGGGGGGCCCCCGCCCAACCAGTATCCTTATTTTTCCTCCTGTCCGACCGTTTCAGGGGGGGGGGCGGCCGCTCCCCCCCCCCGAAACTGCAGGTTCTTTCACCTAAATTTTAAGGTGGCCAAACTTAACAGAATTTTAAAATGTGCAGTTAGTTAAACGCGTTGCAAAGTGATTTTGAAGAAAATATCAAAACAGGAAAATTAACAACGTTGAGCCTTAAATAGAAGATATTTTAAGGTTATATTGTGTTTCGTTCTAAATTTGATGCAGTTTAAACTTATGCAAATGCAAAAATTAAGAAAATCATGAAAAAACCTTTTTTTGTATGAAAAAGTTGATAATGCAGAATACAAAATTAAACAACTTTTGCAAGAACACTTTATTCAACTTTAATCAAGTTACTTTTGTGCTAGTTCTTTTGTGTTTTAAAAATAAGCCAATTTTTTAACACCCTAAATTGGTGGCCGAAATTAAGGCCTAGTTGAAATTAAGTCAGATACCCTAAACAAGTTTTTTTTCTGTTTTAATTGTTTAACAATTATTATTTTCACCAAATTAAGGTATTAAAGTTGACCCTAAAGCTTTTTTAACAGCTTTTTTTATTAAAAACCAAAGATATGTTTTGAATTAATACACAATTTTATTATGATTGAAGAAATAGCTTCAAATTTTGGGAACAATAAGATTTGTTTTTTTTTAAAATTTTAAAAATAATTTTAAAAAATATAAAAATATAAAAGAACGATAAGATTTGTTAGCTATTTTTAATATTATAGTAATGAAAACAAATAGTGTTTGATTTTGTGTGTGTGAAAACGAACAATGTGAGAAGTTGGTTTCTGCCTTCACAATACTTTTTTATGGTACATGCTCGACTGAAATGTACGATTAAGATTATTGCACATTTTTTCTTCATTTCCTGCGTTTTGCAAAAAAAAATGGCCAAGTTTTTTGTTTAGAATACGCAGTATCTCAACAACTGCTGCACGTATCGTAAGAATTAAGGTTATCCAAAAGAAGTTTAAAAAAATGCCTCTGTGTTTCGATGCAGCATTTTGTAATTTAATATTTTTTAAACATTGAGCTATTTTTCTAGTTTAAAATCATCAAAAAACATCATTTTCAAAGGCTCATAAAACTTTTGAAAATATTTTAACGAAAACATTATTGTGAGTTATTTGAGACAGGGATTATTATTATTTGAGCAGTTTTCATCAAAATTAAAGATAAAAAGTCTGACTTTGTACCACAGCTTTACGCATCAGATGATAACCATAAGTGAGAAAGGGGGGGTAGGGTGGGGTCTTCCCCCCAGCCTCGAAATTTTGGGACCCCCCTAGACAAAAATCTAGGCCCCCCTCCCCTCAAATTTCCGAATTTTTTACCTGACCCCCCTCTAGAATTTGAAACCTGACCCCCTTCCCCCTTGGAAAATTTTTAGGTACTTCTTTTATACTAAATTTTCTTCCAAAAACGTGAATTTTCATCACATATTCATGCTTTTACACCCTTTTTATACCAGAATATCGCTTTTTATTCAATAAAATGTAGTGTTATCCTTTAAAAAGAACTATTATTAAAGTTATTATGGTTTAAAAGTGTTTTGCTTTGTACACCGGACTCCACCTGACCCCCCCTAGATTTCAAAATTTTGCACCCCAGGTCGACCCCCCTAAAAAGCTAGGGGGGGTCCGGACCGGACCCCCCTGGGACCCCCCTCCTAGAATTCAAAATTTGATTTTCCGGGTAACCACCCACTCTAGCTTCCACGACCGTTCTCACCTATGATAATAATGTACTCCATTTCGTATTTTTAATTGTAGTTTTGCTTATATCAAGTTTGCAGACAAAGATTCTTTTCAAACTTCGATGGCACTTGATGAATCTTTATTTCGCGGGAGACAAATTAAAGTAAGAAACATTTATTAATTAAATAAGTTCTTACTGTAAAAACAAAAGTTAGAAAAGTGGGAATTATCAATAAATAATACAATATTATTAAATAATTTATATGCTGGGTGGTGCGTGGTGTGGAGCTGCTCCCCTCCCCTTCCGTGGTGCGTTATCATTAGTTTTTACTATGAGATTTGTAGAATAAAATAATAATACGTTTTGCTTTATAAAATTTAGATAGAGGTGTTACCCAGGGTAAATTACATCTTAAATTTTAGAAGATTTTAGAAGAATTTTACACAAATGTCTCTAAAATAATTTGTAACTGCCTCAAAAATTAAATTTTGAGGTCAAAATAAATGTTTTAAACAATAAAAAGCTTAAAAATGCAATGATAAGGGATTTTTTACTTAAAATTAGCGTTTTTTACCTATTTTTCCTTTAAAATAAAAAAAAGATATGAGTAAAATCCGTATATGAGTAAGTTGGTCCAGAGTGGAGGGTTAAACCCATAGATGTTTTTGGTTGGGTCCGCTAGGTTGTTGTTGTTGTTGTTCATTGCCGGGGGTTTAAGTAATTCCTTCGAGGAACCTGACGGCATCCACTGGTCTTTCCTAAAGATCTTCTATTTTGAGTGTCGGTGGATGTTGAGGGCATATGAAAAGGTGTTTTACGTCATGTGGTTTGCCCCTGCAGTGGGGGCATTCATTTTTAACAGAGTTGTTGATTCTGGATTTGAATGAGTTGAGGCGGTGGCAATGTCCTGATCTGAGTTGTTCCAGAAAGGTTCTTGACTTCCTGGAGAGTAGTTGCTCACTCGTGTAGATTGGTGGAGGTATTCTTTTTAAAAGTGAGTTAGGTTGGAGTTGAGAAATGTTTTTTTGACAATATATGAATGAATGTTTGATTGTATGGTTTTTTCTGTAAGCATGTGGTTGTAGAAACTTTTGGCTATTGTCCAAGCTTTGATTGGAGGGAGTGCTTCATCTCTCTTGGCCTATGGTCATTGGCTGTGATTCTGTTAGATGGGTGTGCTGGCTAGATGGTTTTTGCTAAAAATTGTGTTGAGAGAAGGTTAGTGTGGTTTTTGATTGGAAGGACTTTAGTCTCCTGATGAAGATGGTTGGTTGGGGTCATTTTGTGGCAGCCGGTTGCTATCCTGAGGGCCGTGTTTTGAGTTGCTTGGAGTTTTTGAAAATGAGATTTTGATAGATTGGGTGAGCATATTGGGGCTCTGTAGTTGAGAATTGGGCGTCCTATAGCTTTGTAGGAGGTGACTATTGTTCCTTTCTGTTGGCCCCAGCTGGTACCAGCCAAGGATTTGAGAATATTATGGCGCCTGGATGCTTTGTTGTTTATGTTGGTGGCATGGTTGTTGAATGTTAATTTTGGATCAAAAGTAACACCCAGGATTTTGGGTTTTTTGTTTAGCAGCAAAAGTTTGTTGTTTATGGTCACCTTTGGGTGATAGTTAAATTCTTGTGATGAGAAAGAAAAGATGGTAATTGTTGACTTTTTTGTTGATAGTTTGAGGTAGTTTTTGTCCAGATATTGATTTAAAATATTGAGGTAGTTGGTGAGATCGAGTTCCATTTCAGTAATCTTGTTTCCGGTGGAGTAAACTGTAGTGTCTTGAGCATAAGAGACTATTTTGACATTAGTTGGTGGGAGTGGTAGATCAGAGATATAAAAATTAAAGAGGGTTGGTGAGATTACGGAGCCTTGGGGAACTCCTGTTTGAACTATCTTGGCTTTGGAGGTGGAGTCTCTAAAGATTGTTTTGCTGGTTCTGCCTCTAAGGTAACCACTGAGCCATCTGATGAGGTAGGCTGGCAGTGTGCTGTTGGCTATCTTGGTTATTAAAATATCGATGCTGACTGTGTCAAATGCCTTGGTTAAATCCAGGGCAGCTACTATTGTGCGTTTGGGTGGAGTTTTTTGGTTGAATCCGGTGGCTATGTTGGTAGTGAGTTGAAGCAGGGCAGTAGTTGTTGAATGTTTGGGTTTGAATCCATGCTGATCTGGGTGCTGTTTTAGATGTTGGAGAAGGATCGGTTGAATTATTGCTTCTAAAATTTTTATAGCGGGGCAGAGAAGAGAAATTGGTCTATAGGAGGTTGAAATGTTGAGATCCTTTCCTGGTTTTGGCAGTGGTATTATGAGTGAGGTTTTCCAGATGTGTGGTATGCTTGATTTGTTTTAAATGAAAGATTGAACAGATCAGTTAGTTAGGTATTTAATTCCAAGGGGACCAAGGTTTTTGAGGTGAAATATGGTTAGATTGTCAAAGCCAAAAGCTTTTGAGTTGTTTGCTGTTTTTATCGCTTTTTTGACCTCTGCGATTGTAATTATGGCTGTATCCTGGTTAAGTTTTTTGATATTTCTGAAAAATTTACGGTTTTCTTTTGGAGTTTTAAAAGGTTTGTTTGGTGTGAATTGTTTGTTGAATTTGTTGGCCATTTCTAAAGGGTTATTGATTTGGGTTCCATTAAAATTTATAGCTGAATTTGGAGAGGGTGAGGGTTTATTGTCCATTGATTTTATTGTTTTCCAGAGTTTTGTTGGGTTGGCTTTGTGGCTGAAGTTTTCCAGAAAAGAGTGCCATTTTTGGTGGCATTGGAGCGAATTTGGTTGTGAATATTATTCAGACCTGTGCACGGTCTGAAAATGCCCCCCACCGTTTTATTGGAGGATTTGCCTCCCCCCTCCGTTTTATTGCCCCCCCCCCCCGCCAAAAAATGAAAAAGTACCCTAAAAATATGACGCCATTTTTGACCTATGATGATGCCATCATCGCAAATTTTTTGCAGTTTTTAGCCTATTTCAATGTATTTTAAGCCATTTTAGACCTATTTTTACCTTATTTCCGCTTTTTTTGTCCCTTTTTTCCCTTTTCCCTTCTTTTTTTCTCTTTTTTTTTTCTTTCCCCCCTGCTTGCCCCCCCGTTTCAAAAAAGTTGCCCTCCCCCGTGCCCCCCCATTTTGGAATTGTCCCCCCCGTTTTAACCCCAGGGGGGGGGGAGTGCACAGGTCTGATTATTGTTTAAGCTCTTGAATCCGGGCAGAGTGTGGGTGGGTTAGGCGAAGTGTATCACGTACTTGATGAGCTGAATTGTTTCTGGAGTTAGATTGGGCTGAAAATTTTTGCGGCAACCAGCAGGAATGTTGTGCGTGGAAGCTTTGTTCAAGATTGATTTAAACATTTTTTCATCTCTTTTGACTTCTATTGGTTTAGGGGTGTTGGCTAATTTTGTTTCAATTTCAGTTCTGTAGCTGGACCAGTTGGCTGAGATTTGTGAAAGTTTTCCTGGTTATTGGGGCTATTGTGGAAGTAGTTTGGATGCTGACGATTATAGGTAGGTGGTCTGAGCTTAAAGTCGTTTGTGTATACCAGTCTGTTGAGGTGAGGAGTGACTCTGAAACTAAGGAGATATCTGGTGATGTTGGGTTTCCGTTAGATGGGATGCGTGTTGGGGTGTTTTTGTTAAGTGATGCCATATTCAAGTTGTTTACGATGTTTGCAATGTGGTCTCCTCTGGCGTCTGTGAGGCTTGAGTGCCAGAGGCTGTGGTGTGAATTGAAATCTCCTAGAAGAATGCTATCCTTATTGTTGAGGAGATGGTTGATGTCTGGAAGGTAGTTGGCGCTGCAAGAGCTGGAAGGAGGAATATAAATGTTGTAGATTGAAAGATTTGAATTGTTGAGAAGAATTTGCAGGCAGAGTATTTCTGTATGGGGGTCATTTTGTTGAATATCCAAAGTTTTGAAGTTAATAGAGTGATGAACAAAAAAGAACAGACCGCCTCCATTGGAATCCTGATCTTTTCTGAGTGTTGTGAACTTTGAAGTTAATAGAGTGATGAACAAAAAAGAACAGACCGCCTCCATTGGAATCCTGATCTTTTCTGAGTGTTGTGAAATTTGTGATTTTAGGATCTTTAGATTTACTGGAAAGTTTTGACTCTTGGATAGCAGCAATATGAATGTTGTATACAAAATTTACCAAACAAACTGTCACGCTCACCAGATGGCTTCCCGGCCTTTTTTCTTAAGCTAATTGATATAGAAATCGCTTACCCATTGCAAATTTTATTTGAAATGAGCATGAAAATGGGCGTGTTGCCAAGTGTATGGTTAACTGCTATTGTGTGTCCAATATACAAAAAAGGTGTAGGTGTAGCATCAAACCATGAAAATAATCGTGGAATCAGTTTAACATGTATTATGTGCAAACTTCAAGAAAAAATCATTGTAATAGATATACTTGTTTATCTACGCAAAAATAACTTGATTTCTGATGAACAATTTGGATTTCTATCCAAGCGATCAACTTGCACACAATTGCTTGTCACACTAAATCATTGGACTAAAGCTGCAAATGACAGATTGCGTATCAATGCCATGTATATTGATTTTAAAAAAGCATTTGATTCTGTATGCCACTCTAAATTAATTACAAAACTTAAAGCATATGGTATTTGCTACGAATTACTAAATTGGGTTAAAGCTTTCCTAACAAATTGTACACAGTCTATCATTGTAGAATCTGTATCTAAACCTCAAAAAGTTAAATCAGGAGTCCCACAAGGATCAGTGTTAGGCCCTTTGTTATTTTTGCTATATATAAATGATATTGTTGATTGTACTTTTGGTTCATGTGGTATTAAATTGTTCACCAATGATGGCAAGTTTTATAGTGTTTGTAAGGATGATAATAATCAAGATCTTTAAATTTCTTTAGAAAATTTTTCCAAATGGGCAAAAGACTGGCAACTAACGTTATCTTTTCCTAAATGTAAAGTTTTTTCTGGTGGAAATTTATCTAGCTGAAAAGGCATATTTACTAGAAAAACACGCTATAGAGAAAGTATCAGAAATTCGCGATCTTGGTGTGAATATAACTAGTAATCTGAAATTTAGCAAACATTGTTCTGAAATTTCTGCCAAAGCATTTTCTAGAGCAGGGTTGTTATTACCAAGCTTTTGTAACAATAACAGTGAATTTTTGATAAGAGCCTATACAACCTACGTAAGACCTCTTTTAGAATTTAATACTAAAGTATATAACCCACACAATTTAGACAATATCAGCAAAATCGAATGTGTTCAAAAGTATTATACTAGAATAGTTTGCCGCCATTGTAATATAAAATATGATTGTTATTTGTCTCGCTTAAAAAAATTCAATTTAGAATCATTAGAAGTTAGGAGATTAAAAGCTGATCTTTGTATGGTTTTTAATATTGTACATAATAAGGTTGATGTTAAATGTGAAGATTTCTTTACTATTGATAATACAAACTATTTACGTGGTCATAATTCAAAGCTTAAAATGACTGAAAAATATTATGGTGATTGTTGTAAATATTTCTTTTCTCAACAAGTATTAAAAATGTGGAATGAACTTGATCCTAAAATTGTACATTCTAAAAATATATATGTGTTCCGTAACTTGCTAAAAAGTATAAACTTATCTAAGTATTGTAAAGTGTATTATTAGGGCAGTGCTTTAGTTGTAAACCTACGTGTTACCTGTACTTGCCTTCTCTCAATGTATACTCTATCTTTTTGTGACAAATTTGAGAGTAAATAAAATTTATTTATTTTATTTTATTGTTTTCGACAAAAAAGTTAGTAAATTCCTGTATTTTGTTAGAAATTCCATTGACGTTAAATTGTAAAATGTTTATAGTAGAGTTTTTAGTGGTTGTAGACAGTTGAGTAGATGAAGTGCATCTGTCACATAGAAAGTTGTGGTTATAGTTTTTTAAAATGTTTAGATTTGTCATTTGTGCATTTTAGGTGTAACCAATTTTTACATTTGTTACACTGGACACTATTTCTGTTAACATTTTTGTTGCAGTATGCGCACAAGAAAATAGTTTTAGGCGGGCCCGGTTTGGGATCGGATGAATGTCCTAAGACATCGCCATCAGTAACTGCGGCAGCCAAGATGGCTGCCGCTTAGCAGGAAAAAATGGATGCAGTCAGGCACAAAGTAGGAACGATGTGCTCCGGAAAGATTGAACGGATCAATCCATTCTGGTCCAGGTAGAGTCGCTGCATAGAAGCTCGGTCGTTGATTCCGGTCCACTAGGGGGTCCACCCCCAGGTGGAAGGCCAAAATTTTTTAGGGGGGTCCAGGTGGGTCCAGACCGGACCCCCCTGGCTTTTTAGGGGGGGGTCGACCATAGGTGAGAAAGGCGGGGGGGAGGCAGGGTGGGGTCCACTCTCCCTCAGCCTCAAAATTTTGGGACCCCCCTAGACAAAAATCTAGGGGGAGGGGCCCCCCTCCCCCAAATTTCTGAATTTTTTACCCCTGACCCCCCTCTAGATTTTGAAATTTGACCCCCCCTCGGGAAAATTTTAGGTACCTTTTTTATACTAAATTTTCTTCCAAAAACGTGAATTTTCATCACATATTCATGCTTTTACACCCTTTTTATACATGAATATGGCTTTTTATTCAATAAAATGTAGTATTATCCTATAAAAAGAACAATTATTAAAGTTATTATGGTTTAAAACTGTTTTGTTTTGGACACCGGACCCCACCTGACCCCCTCTAGATTTCAAAATTTGGCACTCCAGGTCGACCCCCCCTAAAAAGCTAGGGGGGTCCGGACCCCCCTTCTAGAATTCAAAATTCGATTTACCCCGGGTAACCACCCCCCTAGCTTCCCGAACTGTGCTCACCTATGGGGTCAACCCCAGGCGCGAGATTTCAAATTTAGGGGGGGGGTCAGGGCATACATGGGCACGGGGGGGGGGGGGGGGGTTGGGGGGGGTTAACCCCCCCCCAAATTCTGAGAAGTGGGGTTTAACCCCCCCCCACTCAGAAGGGGGATGGGGGAGAAAAAGTTAACCCCCCCAATTTTGGAAAAATGAAGAAAAAAAAAGTCTTTAAAATGACTCCTAACTGCCTCCAAACTTAAGTTTTGAGGTCAAAATGAATGTTTTAAGCAATAAAAAGCTCAAAAATGCAATAAAAAGGGCTTTTTGACCTAAAATTAGCGTTTTTTACCTATTTTTCCTTCAAAATCGAAAAACGATATGGGTAAAATGCACTCCAGAAAAAAAACGATATGGGTATTTTGCGTTTCTCGGATTTTAACCCCCCCCTAATTTGGGGTTTAACCCCCCCCCCCCCCACTCCGGACCAACTTGCTCATGTATGGGTCAGGGGGTCCAATTTTTTAACAAAATTTTTTTAACTCTATAATTTAAGTGTTTTTAGGTCTAATATTGAATTTTATATACTAAAACCGCCCATTTAGGCCTAAAAAGTGTATTTAAACTATTTCTGTTTTCAACTAAAAAACCGTGTTTTTGACAGTAAATAAAAAAAATATACTTCCAAATTGGTCGGGGAGGGGGGGGGGTCAGCCTCGCTAGGGGGGGGAGGGTGGATTTTTTCTAGGGGGGTCCAAAATTTTGGCTCTAGGGAGGGGGGAGGGTGGATTTTTTTAGGGGGGGTCCAAAATTTTGGCTCTAGGGGGCTAGGTTTTTTTTATACCAAATCGACGCCATTGGCGCCTAGAAATTCCCGCTGGCGCCTAAAATTTTGGGCCTTGGCGCCAGCCTGGCGCCTAGATTTTTGGCTAGACAATATTTTTTACAGCTTTTTTTTTAGACAAATACACAAAAAAGGAAGCAAAATTTTGAAAGTTTTAAAATATCAATTTCTAAAATTTTTTTGCGCTTTGCTGGGCTCAGCGTCAGCGCATAACTGTTTTAAACTTATTAATAATTTATTTATTTTTTTGTGGCATATACGTAATACTGCTAATTAATAATATTTTTTTAACCCTGAGAAATGCCATTTAAAATAAAAATTTTAAAAAAACTAATTAATAAAGTTTAGTTATGATCGAAACCTAAAATTACCCCTTAATAAAATCATTTTGCTAAAAAAATTATTGACTTTTAAAATCATTATCTAATCATTATATTGCAAGATTTTTTAAAACTTTTTCATGATTCTTGCTAACTGTTTTTATAAGTTTTACTTAAAAAACTATCATTTTTTTATATTGATTTAAAATCCATAATTTTATTTAATTTAGTGTAATAAGCTATTAGAGATCCTCCTCTAAAGTTTTAATTCATCAAACAAACAACAATTTTAAAATGAGAATAAAAAAAATATAAAGAAAAAATAAAGAACGCAAACATAAAGAAAAAATAATGTAAACAACCCCTTTAAAAAATCCATATACAAATTTTAAACCAACTGTACCAAGCAAAAATCGGTTATAATAAACACCTTCATATTAAAATTATGCCAGCCAAGCCAAACCCAAATTATTTTATAATTTTATCCTTTGGCAAAATTTTACGCATTTAGAAGTTGAGCATTAAAAAAAGAAAAAAATTGTTTTTTTTTAGATTTTTAGCATATAAAACAAAAATTTGACTTCAGTCATCCAAAAATATATATGGTACTGAAAAAACTATTATATTAGCACCATTTCTTGACATAAAAAATTTTTATGTTTTTGGCGCCTAGATTTCTGCGCTGGCGCCTAAAATTTGGAGGCTAGGCGCCAGCTGGCGCCTAGGCGCCGGCGAAAAAAAAACCCAGCTAGGGGGGTGGACCTCTCTGTCCCCCCCAAAAAAACATCTATGGTTAAATCCCAAATTAGGGGGGTTAAAATCCGGGAAACGCTAAATACTCATATCGTTTTTTTCTGGAGTGCATTTTACTCATATTGTTTTTTAATTAAAAAAAAATAGGCAAAAGACGCTAATTTTAGGTCAAAAACTCCTTTTTATAGCATTTTTGACCCCTAATTTCGGGTTTAACCACCTCCCATTTGGGACCAACTTGCCCATGTATGGCGGAAAGTGTACCTAAGATACACCTCTTCAGACATGTGCACTGCCCCCCCCGGGTTAAAACGGGGGGGGGCAATTCTAAAATGGGGGGGCACGGGGGGCAACTTTTTTGAAACGGGGGGCAATAAAACGGGGGAGGGAAGCAGGGGGGAAAGAAAAAAAAAAGAAAAAAAAGGATAAAAAAAGAGAAAAAAAGAAGGGAAAAGGGAAAAAAGGGACAAAAAAAGCGGAAATAAGGTAAAAATAGGTCTAAAATGGCTTAAAATACATTGAAATAGGCTAAAAACTGCAAAAAATTCGCGATGATGGCGTCATCATAGGTCAAAAATGGCGTCATATTTTTAGGGTACTTTTTCATTTTTTGGCGGGGGGGGGGGCAATAAAACGGGGGGGGCGAACAAAAAAAAGAGGGGGCAAATCATCCAATAAAACGGGGGGGGGCATTTTCAGACCGTGCACAGGTCTGCCTCTTTTTTCTCATTAACTCATGCTTTTTATACTCAAAGGCCCAAAATTCTATAGGAATTTAAGTTTTCTTCCATTTATTTAACTTTAATTTGAGTTTGCTCTGTGTGATCTCTCAGTTCTGATAAAAAAATTGTTAGTTTCGGTCATACAAGGGCAAGTTGGTCCGAAGTGGGGGGGGGTTAAGCCATACATGGGCAAGTTGGTCCGGAGTGGGGGGGTTAACCCCAAATTAGGGGGGGGGGGTTAAAATCCGAGAAACGCAAAATTCCCCTATTCTTTTTTTTTCTGGAGTGCATTTTACCCATATCGTTTTTTGATTTTGAAGGAAAAATAGGTAAAAACCTTAATTTTAGGTCAAAAAGCCCTTTTATAGCATTTTTGAGCTTTTTATTGCTTAAAACATTCATTTTGACCTCAAAACTTAAGTTTGGAGGCAGTTAGAAGTCATTTTAAAGACATTTTTTTCTTCATTTTTCCAAATTGCAGGGGGTTAACTTTTTCTCTCCCCCCCCCCACTTCTGAGTGGGGGGTTAAACCCCCCTTCTCAGAATTTGGGGGGTTAATCCCCCTACAACCCCTCCCCCGTGCCCATGTATGGGTTAAACCCCAAATTAGGGGGGTTAAGATCATAGATGAACAAGGGGGGGTAGGGTAG
This sequence comes from Microlaimidae sp. YZB2_3, assembly GCA_030248175.1. NCBI lineage: Eukaryota > Metazoa > Nematoda > Chromadorea > Desmodorida > Microlaimidae > Microlaimidae sp. YZB2_3. The sequence continues at coordinate 26,096 of JASAMX010015745.1, forward strand.
AGTCCACCCCCCCTAGCTTTGAAATTTTGGCCCCCGCCCTAGAAAAAAATCCAGGGCCTCCCCCTCCCCCCAAATTTTCGAATTTTTTACCCCTGACCCCCCTCTAGATTTTGAAATTTGACCTCCCCTACCCTCTCAAGAAAATTTTAAGTACTTTTTTTATACTAAATTTTCTTGCAAAAACGTGAATTTTTAACACAAATTCATGTTTTTACACCCTTTTTATACCTAAATATCGCTTTTTATTTAATAAAATGTAGTATTATCCTATAAAAAGAACTATTATTAAAGTTATTATGGTTTAAAACTGTTTTGCTTTGGACACCGGACCCCACCTGACCCCCCTCTAGATTTCAAAATTTTGCACCCCGGGTTGACCCCCCTAAAAAGCTAGGGGGGGGTTCGAACACCCCTAAGACCCCCTCCTAGATTTTGAAAAGTCATTTACCCGGGGTAAACACCCCCCCTAGCTTTTTGACCGTGTTCATCTATGGTTAAAATCCGAGAAACGCAAAATACCCATATCGTTTTTTTCTGGAGTGCATTTTATCCATATCGTTTTTCGATTTTGAAGGAAAAATAGGTAAAAAACGCTAATTTTAGGTCAAAAAGCCCTTTTTATTGCATTTTTGAGCTTTTTATTGCTTATAACATTCATTTTGACCTCAAAACTTAAGTTTGGAGGCAGTTAGAAGTCATTTTAAAGACATTTTTTTCATTTTTCCAAAATTGGGGGGTTAACTTCCCCCCCCCCACTTCTGAGTGAGGGGGAGGGGTTAAAACCGCCTTTTCAGAATTCGGGGTGCCCCCAACCCCCACCCCCCTCGTGCCCATGTATGGGTGCAACCCCCCCCCTTGGGGGGCATTCTGACTATATAACCAGTTTTACCTCAAAACCTCCTCAAAATACATACTCGAGGGTTTTCGTAGGTCCTGATTACAAATCCGACCTCTGTTTTCCGATTTGACCCCCCGGGGGGGACGCTAGGGGGGTGCACCCACCCCCCCCCCTTGGGGGCATTCAGACTATATACCAGTTTTACCTCAAAACACATACTCTGGGGTTTTCGTAGGTCCTGATTACGAATCCGACCTCCGTTTGTAGATTTGACCCCCGGGGGGTGTTAGGGGGGTGCAACCCCCCTTGGAGGGCATTCTGACTATATACCAGTTTTTACCTGAAAACCACTTCAAAATAAGTACTCGGGGGTTTTCGTAGGTCCTGATTATGAATCCGACCTCTGTTTTTCGAATTGACCCTCCGGGGGGGGCGCTAGGGGGGTGCACCCCTCCCCCTTGGGGGGCATTCAGATTATATACTGGTTTTACGTCAAAACCACCTCAAAACACGTTTTCAGGGGTTTTGTAGGTCCTAATTACGAATCCTACTTCCCTTTTTCGATTTGACCCCCAGGGGAGGGGGGAGGAGCGGGCGCTAGGAGGGTGGACCCCCCCCCTCCCCTTTGGGGTGGCATTCTGACTATATACCAGTTTTACCTTGAAACCACCTCAAAACACGTACTCAGGGGTTTTTGTAGGTCCTGATTAGGAATCCAACCTCCGTTTTTCGATTTGACCCCCGGGGGGGGCGCTAGGAGGGTGCAACCCCCCCTCTTGAGGGGCATTCTGACTATATACCAGTTTTACCTCAAAACCACCTCAAAACACGTACTCAGGGGTTTTTGTAGGTCTTGATTACAAATCCAACCTCCGTTTTTTGATTTTACTCCCCGGGGGGAGGGGGGGGCGCTAGGGGGTATAACATTATTAAGCCAGAGGGAGATTCATCAAATATCGTTCAAATAATCTTAGATTTTTTTTTATTCTGTGCACCATTATTAAAAGAGGTAAATTCTTTAAACATCGTTCAAGTAAATTTTGATTTTTTTTTGGTGCAACATTATTAAGCCAGGGGGAATTCCTTAAAAACTGTTCAAATAAATTTCGATTTTTTTTCTGTGCACCATTATTACAAGAGGAAGGGGAAATTCTTTATAAAGCGTTAAAATAAATTTTGATTCTTTTTTGTGCATCATTACTAAGAGGGGGAGGCATTTTTCAGAAATTGTTCAAATAAATCTTGATTTTCTTTCTCTCTGTGAACTATACATTATTAAAAAGCAGGGAGAAAATATTCAAAAATCATTCAAATAAATTTCGATTTTTTTTTCTGTGCAACATCAGACCTGTGCACGATTTGAAAATGCCCCCCCCCGTTTTATTGGAAGATTTGCCCCCACCCGCGGAAAAATGAAAAAGTACCCAACAATTATGACGCATTTTTACCTATTATGACGCCATCATTGCGAAATTTTTGCAGTTTTAAACCTATTTTAATGCAATTTAAGCTATTTTAGACCTATTTTTACCTTATTTTCAATTTTTTTGTCCCTTTTTTCCCTTTTCCTTTCTTTTTTTCTCTTTTTTTTTTCTTTCCCCCCTGCTTGCCCCCCCCGTTTCAAAAAAGTTGCCCCCCAAGCCCTTCGTTTTGGAATTGCCCCCCATTATAACCCCGGGGGGCAGTGCACAGGTCTGCAACATTATTAAGCCAAGGGAATTCCTTAAAAACTGTTCAAATAAATTTCGATTTTTTTTCTGTGCACCATTATTACAAGAGGAAGGGAAAATTCTTTATAAAGCGTTAAAATAAATTTTAATTCTTTTTTGTGCAAGCAGGGGGAAAATCTTCAAAAATCGTTCAAGAAAATTTCGATTTTTTTCTGTGCAACATTATTAAGCCAAGGGGGAATTCCTCAAAAACTGTTCAAATAAATTTCGATTTTTTTTTGTGCATCATTATTACAAAAGGAAGGGAAACTTCTTTATAAACCGTTAAAATAAATTTTGATTCTTTTTTGTGCAAGCAGAGGGAAAATCGTCAAAAATCGTTCAAATAAATTTCGATTTTTTTCTGTGCAACATTATTAACCCAAGGGGGAATTCCTCAAAAACTGTTCAAATAAATTTCGGTTTTTTTCTGTGCGTCATTATTACAAGAGGAAGGGGAATTCTTTATAAAGCGTTAAAATTAATTTTGATTCTTTTTGTGCACCATTATTTAGACGGGTGCGTCATTATTACAAGAGGAAGGGGAATTCTTTATAAAGCGTTAAAATTAATTTTGCTTCTTTCTTGTGCACCATTTATAAGAGGGGTAGGGAAGGAATTTTTCAAAAACCGTTCAAATAAATTTCGATTTTTTCTCTCTGTCAACTATACATTATTAAAAAGTAGGAGAAAATCTTCAAAAATCGTTCAAATAAATTTTGCTTTCTTCCTGTGCAAAATTATTAAGCCAGAAGGAATTGTTTAAAACTTGTTCAAATAAAGTTTGATTTTTGTATTCTGTGCACCATTATTAAGAGGGAAAAATTCTTTAAGAATCGTTCAAATAAATTTCGATTTTTTTCTGTGCACCACTATTAAGAGGGGGGGAAATCTTTAAAAAATCGTTCAAAAAATAAGTTTCGATTTTTTTATGTACAACATTATTAAGCCATGGGGAGATTCATCAAATACCGTTCAAATAATTTTCGATTTTTTTTATTCTGTGCACCATTATTAAGAGGGGCAAATTCTTTAAAAATCGTTCAAGTAAATTTCGATTTTTTTCTGTGCAACATTATTAAGCAAGGGGGAATTCCTTAAAAACTGTTCAAATAAATTTCAATTTTTTTATTCTGTTCACCAATTATTAAGAGGGGGAAATTCTTTAAACATCGTTAAAATAAATTTAGATTTTTTTCCTGTCTGTGCACCATTATTACAAGGAGAAGGGGAATTCTTCAGATTTTCAATAATTTAATCCTATATTTTGATGTGTTTAAAACTAAATTTTTGGAAAGCTAAAAACATGAGGATTTTTTTCCATCAATTGCACACGCGCGTAAAAAATGAGTAAACAAAACGCGATACTTTTTTAGGCAAATTTTCTGTACATAACAAAAAAATAATTTACAATATTTGACTGAAGTTAAAAAACCGATTTTAAAATAACTAACCACGTTCTCAATTATATTATTAGTTTATTGGTTTTCCAAAATAATCTTAATTTTTTTGATGTGTTTAAAACTAGAATTTTGGAAAGCTAAGAACACAAGGATTTTTTTAATCGATTGCGTGTAAAAAATGAATAAACCAAACGCGATATTTTTTAGGCAAATTTCTGTGCCTAACAAAATAATTTACGATATTTGACCAAAATAAATACAAGTTCAAATAACTTCAAGCAAAAAACCTTTTTTAACAAAAAAAATATTTATAAAAATATGCTATAATGTTTTTTTAAAAGAAAAATCATATACATAGCAAATTAAACGCTGATTTAGGCTTGAACAAAAATACAAAAATTACACAAATCAGGGAAGAGCGCGGAGCGCTTTTCCCTTATATTAAATGGGTTAAGTCACTGCGCGGTTAACCGTTGCTGATGGCGTCATCGAAATCAACAAAACCTTTAATAATTTTTTAGCCAATTAAAAATCTAAACATTTTATACTATTTCTTTCTTTCCCTTCTTCTCTGCGCTCCTCTCCTCTGCGCCTTTTTTCTCCGTTTCTTCTTTCTTCCCTCCCTCCTTCTACTTGAAGACGTCTTTCCTACGGTTTCTCTAAGCATATCAAGAATAAAATTCAGGTGAGGCAGCAATTTAGCATCTACGTGCAAAAAATCAGCTCCAAATATTTACCACAGGGAAAAATTTTTGGGAGATCCCAAAACAAAAACAAAACAAAAAAAAAGCAAATTAAGCTTATTAGTATGAAATTCAGGTATGTTGAGCAAAAGTTTTCCCTAGGTTTTTAATATTTGAACAATATGGGTAATATTTTAGTTATGTAAAATGTTTAGATTTTTAATTGGCTAAAAAATTATTAAAGGTCTTTGCTAATTTCAAATAACACAACGGTTAACCGCGTGAATTACCCCATGCTTAATATAAGGAAAAGCGCTCCGCGCTCTTTCCTGATTTGTATGTAATTTTTTTGTATTTTTGTTCAAGCCTAAATAAGCATTTAATGTTGCACTATGTATATGATTTTTCTTTTTAAAAAAACATTATATTTTTTATAAATATTTTTTGTTAAAAAAGGTTTTTTGCTTGAAGTTATTCGAACTTGTATTTACTTTGGTAGAATATCGTAAATAATTTTGTTAGGCACAGAGATTTGCCTAAAAATATCGCGTTTCCTTTATTCATTTTTTACACGCAATCGATTAAAAAAATCCTTGTGTTCTTAGCTTTCAAAATTCTAGTTTTAAACACATTAAAAAAAAATAATTTATTTTGGAAAACCAATAAACTAATAATTATAGAAAACGTGGTTAGTTATTTTAAAATCGGTTTTTTAACTTCAGTCAAATATTGTAAATTATTTTTTTGTTATGAACAGAAAATTTGTAAAAAGTATAGCATTTTTGTTACTCATTACGCGTGGTAATTGATGGAAAAATCCTATTTTTAGCTTTCAAAAATTTAGTTTTAAACACGTCAAAATATAATATTAAATTATTGAAAATCTGAAGAATAATTACACAGACAGAAAATTCAAGTTTATTTTAACGATGTTAAAGAAATTTCCCCCCTCTTAATAGGGGATTCGTACATAAAAAAATCGAAACTTGGAGCGCTTTTTTGAAGGAATTCCCCCTGCTTTAAAAATGTTCCACAAAAAAATCGAAATTTACTTGAACGATTTTTAAAGAATGCCCCTTAATAGTGGTGCACAGAATAAAAAACGAAAAATTATTTGAACGGTAATTGATAAAAATACCCATGGCTTAATAATGTTGTACATAAAAATCGAAACTTATTTTTTGAACGATTAAAAGATTTCCCCTATTAATAGTGGTGCAAAAAATCGAAATTTATTTTGAACGATTCTTGAAAGAATTTTTCCCTCTTAATAATGGTGCACAAAAAATACAAAAATCAAACTTTATTTGAACAAGTTTAAAACGATTCCTTCTGGCTTAATAGTTTTGCACAGGAAGAAAGCAAAATTTATTTAAGAACGATTTTTGAAGATTTTTTCCTACTTTTTAATAATGTATAGTTAGACAAGAGAGAAAAAATGGAAATTTATTTGAACGGTTTTTGAAAAATTCCTTCCCTACCCCTCTTATAAATGGTGCACAGAGAAGAAGCAAAATTAATTTTAACGCTTTATAAAGAATTCCCCTTCCTCTTGTAATAATGACACACCCGTCTAGAATGATGGTGCACAAAAAGAATTAAAATTCATTTTAACGCTTTATGAAGAGATTCCCCCTTCCTCTATTAATAATGCCGCCCAGAAAAAAACCGAAGAGTTATTTGAACAGTTTTTGAGGAATTCCCCCTTGGGTTAATAATATTGTACAGAAAAAAATCGAAATTTATTTGAACGATTTTTGACAATTTCCCCTCTGCTTGCACAAAAAAGAATCAAAATTTATTTTAACGGTTTATAAAGAAGTTTCCCTCCTTTTGTAATAATAATGCGCAAAAAAAAATCGAAATTTATTTGAACAGTTTTTGAGGAGATTCCCCTTGGCTTAATAATGTTGCACAGAAAAAAATCGAAATTTTCTTGAACGATTTTTGAAGATTTTCCCCCTGCTTGCACAAAAAAGAATTAAAATTTATTTTAACGCTTTATAAAGAATTTTCTATTCCTCTTGTAATAATGGTGCACAGAAAAAAATGAAATTTATTTCGAACAGTTTTTAAGGAATTCCCTTGGCTTAATAATGTTGCAGACCTGTGCACTGCCCCCCGGGGTTATAATGGGGGGGCAATTCCAAAACGAAGGGCTTGGGGGGCAACTTTTTTGAAACGGGGGGGGCAAGCAGGGGGGAAAGAAAAAAAAAAGAGAAAAAAGAAAGGAAAAGGGAAAAAAGGGACAAAAAAATTGAAAATAAGGTAAAAATTGGGTCTAAGAATAGCTTAAATTAGCATTAAAATTGGGTTTAAAACCTGTAAAAATTTCGCAATGATGGCGTCATAATAGGTAAAAATCACTCATTTCATATAATTGTTGGGTACTTTTTCATTTTTCCGCAGAGTGGGGGCAGAATCTTCCAATAAAACGGGGGGGGGGGCATGTTCAAATCGTGCACACAGGTCTGATGTTGCAGAAAAAAAAAGTGTAGAAATTTTTTGAATGATTTTTGAATATTTTCTCCCTGCTTTTTAATAATGTATAGTTTACCGAGAGAAAGAAAGAAAATCAAGATTTATTTGAACAATTTCTGAAAAATGCCTCCCCCTCTTAGTAATGATGCACAAAAAAGAGAATCAAAATTTATTTAACGCTTTATAAAGAATTTCCCCTTTCCTCTTGTAATAATGGTGAGCAAAAAAAATCGAAATTTATGCTTGAAAACAGTTTTCAAGGAATTCCCCCTGGCTTGATGATGTTGCACCAAAAAAAAATCAAAATTTACTTGAACAATGTTTAAAGAATTTACCTCTTTTAATGATGGTGCACGGAATAAAAAAAAATCTAAGATTATTTGAACAAGTATTTTGATGAATCTCCCTCTCGCTTAATAATGTTATCCCCCCTAGCGCCCCCCCCCTCCCCGCAGAGTAAATAGAAACGGAGGTTGGATTTGTAATCAGGACCTACAAAAACCCCTGAGTACGTGTTTTGAGGTGGTTTTGAGGTAAAACTGGTATATAGTCAGAATGCCCGCTAAGGGGGGGTTGCACCCCCTAGCGCCCCCCCCCGGGGGTCAAATGGAGAAAAACTGAGGTTGGATTCCTGAGTCAGGACCTACAAAAACCCCTGAGTACGTGTTTTGCGGTCGTTTCTAGAGAAAACTGGTATATGGTCGGAATGGGCCACCAAAGGGGAGGGGGGGGGTCACCCCTGCCTCGCGCCCGCTCCTCCCCCCTCCCCTGGGGGTAAAATGGCGAAAAAGGGAAGTAGGATTCGTAATTTAGGACCTAGAAACCCCTGAAGATCCCTGTTTTGAGTAGTGTTTTTGGCGTTAAACCAGTATATAATTTGAATGTCCCCGAAGGGGGAAGGGTGCGCCCCCTAGGCGCCCCCCCCCCGGAGGGTCAATTCGAAAAACCAGAGGTTGGATTAATAATCAGGACCTACGAAAACCCCGAGTACTTATTTTGAAGTGGTTTTCAGGTAAAAACTGGTATATAGTCAGAATGCCCTCCAAGGAGATTGCACCCCCCTGACGCCCCGGGGGTCAGAGAATCTACAAACGGAGGTCGGATTAGTAATCAGGACCTACAAACGTCCCAGAGTATGTGTTTTGAGGTAAAACTGGTATATAGTCTGAATGCCCCAAGGGGGGGGGGGTGGGTGCACCCCCCTAGCGTCCCCCCCGGGGGTCAAATGGGAGACGGAGGTCGGATTTGTAGTCAGGACCTAGAGAACTCCCTCGAGTGCTGTATTTTGAGGAGGTTTTGAGGTAAAACTCGTTGTATAGTCAGAACTGCCCCCCAGAGAAGGGGGGTTGCACCTCATACATGGGCACGAGGGGGGTGGGGGTTGGGGGCACGCCGAATTCTGAAAAGGCGGTTTTAAGCCCCCCCCTCACTCAGAAGTGGGGGGAAGTTAACCCCCCCAATTTTGGAAAAATGAAAAAAATGTCTTTAGAAATGAATTCTAACTGCCTCCAAACTTAAGTTTTGAGGTCAAAATGAATGTTCTAAGCAATAAAAAGACTCAAAAATGCAATAAAAAGGGCTTTTTGACCTAAAATTAGCGTTTTTTACCTATTTTTCTTTCAAAATGGAAAAACAATATGGATAAAATGCACTCCAGAAAAAAACAGCATCTGGGTATTTTGCGTTTCTCGGATTTTAACCATAGATGAACACGGTCAAAAAGCTAAGTATTTGCCCCGGGTAAATGACTTTTCAAAATCTAGGAGGGAGTCTTAGAGTTCGGGCCCCCTAGTTTTTTCGGGGGTAACCCGGGGTGCAAAATTTTGAAATCTAGAGGGGGGTCAGGTGGGGTCCGGTGTCCAAAGCAAAAACAGTTTTAAACCATAATAACTTTAATAATAGTTCTTTTTATAGGATAATACTACATTTTATTAAATAAAAAGCGATATTTAGGTATAAAAAGGGTGTAAAAACATGAATTTGTGTTAAAAATTCACGTTTTTGCAAGAAAATTTAGTATAAAAAAAGTACTTAAAATTTTCTTGAGAGGGTAGGGGAGGTCAAATTTCAAAATAAGAGGGGGTCAGGGGTAAAAAATTCGAAAATTTGTTGGGAGGGGGAGGCCCTGGATTTTTAAATTTATCTAGGGGGGGAAAAGAGCGGGGGGGCTACCCTCCCCTTGTTCATCTATGATCTTAACCCCCCTAATTTGGGGTTTAACCCATACATGGGCACGGGGGGGGGGTTGAGGGGGATTACCCCCCCCCCAGATTCTGAGAAGGGGGGTTTGACCCCCTCCCTCACTCAGAAGTGGGGGGGGGGAGAAAAGGTTATCCCCTCCCAATTTTGAAAAAGTAAAAAAATGTCTTTAAAATGACTTCTAACTGCCTCCAAACCTAAGTTTTGAGGTCAAAATGAATGTTTTAAACACTAAAATGCTCAAAAATGCAATAAAAAGGTCTTTTTGACCTAAAATTAGCGTTTTTTACCTATTTTTTCTTCAGAATCAAAAAACGATATGGGTAAAATGCACTCCAGAAAAAAAAAAGTATAGGGGAATTTTACGTTTTCTCGGATTTTAACCCCCCCCCCCTAATTTGGGGTTAACCCCCCCACTCCGGACCAACCTTGACCATGTATGGCTTAACCCCCCCCCCACTTCGTACTAACTTGCCTTTGTATGACCGAAACTAACAATTTTTTTATCAGAACTGAGAGATCACACAGAGCAAACTCAAATTAAAGTTAAATAAATGGAAGAAAACTTAAATTCCTATAGAATTTTGGGCCTTTGAGTATAAAAAGCATGAGTTAATGAGAAAAAAGAGGCAGACCTGTGCACGGTCTGAAAATGCCCCCCCCGTTTTTATTGGATAATTTGCCCCCGTTTTATTGCCCCCCCCCCCCGTTTTCTTGCCCCCCCCCCCCGCCAAAAAAACGAAAAAGTACCCTAAAAATATGACGCCATTTTTGACCTATGATGACGCCGTCATACACAAATTTTTTTTGCCATTTTTAGCCTATTGAGCACAATGTATTTTAAGCCATTTTAGACCTATTTTTACCTTATTTCCGCTTTGCCCTTTTTCCCTTTTCCCTTCTTTCTCTTTTTTATCCTTTAG
>JASAMX010015747.1:0-19525 GCA_030248175.1 Microlaimidae sp. YZB2_3
TTTATGTTGTATGTAACGCGTTCAGTTACGTCTGCTTATAGCTACTGCGCCGTAGTTTTTTTTTGCACTTTATTGAGAAATAAACTTGAAGATATCATTTGACATGTATTTTGAGAGTCATACTTACCTTGAATCGATTTAAAAACTTTAGTATTACGATTTTTATTATCAAAGGTTTTAATCAATAGGTATAACTGAAAACTATTTTATTGTATATCCAAAAATTAATACAATTACTTTATTTGGGTATTATTTGGCTATAAAAAATATAAAGAAATAATTGTTTTTGAAGCTAACTGATTTACTTCGTTTAAAGTATTTCTATTATTTGACAGAAAAAATGTTAAAAAATTGTGATTCAGATTAAAAGTTTTATTTTGGCTGCTATCAAATTTGAATGTGGTATCATTTTAAATTTTAAATTCAATTTTAGGTACTTTTTTCTGTTATGTTTTTGAAGTTTTTATTTTCGTTGTTTGTGTATTAAGACAATTATATAAGTTGTTTTTTTTATCTTCAAGATCAAAACAAACAACCGTTATATGACAATCGTTTTATTATCTGACTGTCACGTAAATAAAAAAAATGTCTTATTCTCTGACTGACACAAAAAATAAAATCGCCTAACTATCCAAAAATTTCATTAAAATTTGTTTTTCACTTTTGTGAATTGTAATTACGAACTAGATTTTTTAAAATCCAAGTTGAGTAGAGGGTTAACAAAACTTCGGGTTAACTTCTTTAGCAATCCGACATAGAACAACGCCCCTTATATGATTTAATATTGGAACTTAGTACAATAAAACTGTGTTTTTGTTTCCCACCCAATTGAATAAATTTGAGTTCTTATTTAGATAAATACTCATTTAATAATATAATTGAAAGATACCTACAAGATTTTGAAAATTTGTATTTTATAATTTTAAACTGAAAACGAGTGGTTTTATTTAGACTCTAGTTCTGAGGACGACAGTTTGTTGGATTTCCAGAACGGATCGCGACATTCTTCCACCCCGCCCCGCCAACAACTCATAACCGGTTCCTCCAATAACAATAAGAACCACCAGCCCCTTCATGGACCCACCACAGTCATTCCTCCCAGTAAGTAAATTAAAAATTCTTGCTAAAATTTATTTTTTTTGTTTCGTAGAAATTTCGAGTAAGTAAGTGAGCATAATAGAAGTGAATTTTGAAGTTTTCTCTTGTAAACTTTTGGTTTTTTAAAGTAAGAAAAAACGCAAAGGATAAAATTTGGTAGGTTTGATAAAATTTGTTCAGAAATTTAGAGATGTATCATCGGGAGCACGGGAATGGTTTTTTTCAACGAGAAAAAATTAAAACCGCACTTTAAAAATACAATGTGGTAACAATGCGTTCTCGAATTTTTACCCTTCTAAACAGGGTTCCTCTATTTCACTTCGAACCGACTGGCTCATGTACGGCTGAATAGCCTTTCTTTCTTTTAAAAATCAGGGAATTAATCCTACTGTCCCATCCCTCCTGTAATATAACTTTGCATTAAACAGCTGTGATGGTCAGTTCTGGGTTCCATATGTTCCGGGCGAAATTGGAATTTCGATTCCGGTTCCTGTTCCGGATTTTCGAAAAATCTCAATTCCGGTTCCGGAAGTTCCATAGTTATGCCCATCACTATTAAACAGAAAAAATAAACAATGACCGAAACTAAAACTGTGGCAAATCAAGTTCATTACTGTGTGTGAAAAACTGAAGCAGGAATATATTTCCTATTTACTTAGGTCCTAAAAACGACCGAAGGGCGCCTCCCCCGGACGTCACAAAACCGGCTCAATCCCATCTGGTCAAAAGGTTTCCCCCGCAGGGTAAATCTTCACCCCTCTTGGAGCAGTTGAACGGGAGGAACGAGGAGGATGTCGTCTACGCCAACACCCAATCGCCGCCCTCCCAGCTCAGCCCGGCGGGGGATTATCAAAACGCAGGTGAGTATTGATTGTGTATTATTGATAAAATTAATTGATCGTACGCCAATCATGGGTGGGCAGGGGGAGGGGATTGGGGGTTATACCCCCTCCGCCCCCAAAAAAAATCTCAAAACCGCTAAAATGTGGCGGGTACCAGTACTAAAAACGCTAAAATGGGATATTTGGGGTATACCCTAAAATATTTTTTGGGGACACCCCCCCAAATTTCGGAGGTCGGGAATACCTTCTTGAGATCCAAGGGGCTGCCCACCTATGACACCAATACCCAATCACCGCCCTCCCAGCTCAGCCCGGCGGGATATTATCAAAACGTAGGTGAGGAGTATTAATTGTGTATTATTTATAAAATTAATTGATTAATTGATGGCACGCCAATCATGGGTCGGCAGAGGGAGTGGATTAGGGGTTATACCTCCCTCCCCCCCCCAAAAAAAAATCTCAAAACCGCTAAAATTTGGACGGTACCAGTACTAAAAACGCTAGAATGGGATATTTGGGGTATACCCCAAAATATTTTTTGGGGACACCCCCCAAATTTCGGAGGTCAGGAATACCCTCTTGAGATCCAAGGGGCTGCCCACCTGTGACTCCAATACCCAATCGCCACCGAGCTCAGCCCGGCGGGGGATTATCAAAACGTAGGTGAGGAGTATTAATTGTTATTATTGATAAAATTAATTGATTAATTGATGGCACGCCAATCATGGGTCGGCAGAGGGAGTGGATTAGGGGTTATACCTCCCTCCCCCCCAAAAAAAATCTCAAAACCGCTAAAATTTGGCCGGTACCAGTACTAAAAACGCTAGAATGGGATATTTGGGGTATACCCCAAAATATTTTTTGGGGACACCCCCCAAATTTCGGAGGTCAGGAATACCCTCTTGAGATCCAAGGGGCTGCCCACCTGTGACGCCAATACCCAATCACCGCCTTCTCAGCTCTGCTCGGCGGGGATCATCAAAACAGAGGCCATTCTTGTATCAATTGATTTAAAATTTGATCGATTAATTGATTGTCAAATACGTTAGATTGTAAATAAAATTGTTGGTTTTTGGAACACCACATCACCGCCTTTCAGCTCAGCCCGGCTGGAAATTTTTAAAACGCAGATGGTTCTTATTTTAAATTAATTGATTATAGATAAAATTGATTAAAATATTGATCGTTAACTGAAGATAAATTCTATAAGGGTGTGAATAGCAGTGTGTTCAAGTAACCAACCACTTCTTCTTCGAGATAATATAACACGCAGAGAAACATGTGACGCAACTAAATAAAAATTGGTTATATAACTAAACTACTGGCAACTTTTTCGCACGCGCGTTTTTTTTTGGTTTCTTCCTGACCGGGAGCGGTTCCGCCTTTATTTTAAGACTGGAAGACTGGCTATAGATTAAAAAATTGTTAAATTTAAATTAAATATTAAAGTATTTAAAATTTAACAAAGTTAAATTAAAAAATTTTTGTGTTTTTTGTTTTTAAAAAACGTATTTGATAAAAAATATTTGTTGAAAAATATAATGCCACCGTTTCGATTGCGGCAACATTTACTATCAATCAAGCTGATACAGTGGCGTGCCCAGGATTTTATTTCGGAGGGGCGGTATGGGAGAGGGGATATACTAACCCTGAATGGGGGTCTGGAGGGCGGTAGCCCCCCAGAAATGGGGGTTCTGGGGGCGACAGCCCCCCAGCGAGGTCAAGGGGCAGAGCCCATTGTCAGGGAATTTGGAGTCATTCTGGGAAGGAAAATTTTTAATTTAAGGTGAAAAAACACATTAGAAATTTTAATTACAGTTAATAGTTATTATGAAATTTAACTTATTCTATATTCTTTTAAATTTAAAACATGTGTTTAAAACGTTAACAAAAATTTTAATAATATTTATAGTAATTTCATGTAACATGAATGCCTTCACTATTAAACATCATAACGGATTTCAAATTGATAAACTAAGATAAAGTATCAATTTAAATTAAACCACCCGAAGCGAAGCGGGAACAATTTGGTTTTTTGACAATAATATGCTTTTGAAAAGCGCTAGGAAAGTTACTGTATTGATATTAAAGAAAAAATTTTTCTCTTCCGAAAGTCAAAAACGTAATTATTTCTGCTCCTTACGAGGGGGGCCCCCTTTGGCACGATACTGAGCTGATATTGAAGAATTACTTCGAAATCGAAATCTGGCAATGTATTTCTAATAAATTAACCTTTTGTTGTGTTTATTGATTAGTTGATAGTGTAGCAAGAGTTTATTTCTTGATAAGATTATTATAAACCGGATAAGTTTTATTACCCTTTATAAAACGAAATAGAAGTTTAACAACAAACACAGATTCCCTGGTTTATTACAACCCCCGGTTTGAAATTGCATCTTTTAATAATTTCCAAAAGCTCTTTCTAAAATAGTGTGTATACGTTTTGGAAACGACAAATTGACAACACAATGTAGGTTGTCCGGAAAACATTTTCATTTTTTTTCTTTTCCCTTTATTTTAAAGATGATTTTAAGATTCTATTGTGTTTAGTGATAAAACCAGCCAAGGTGTCTCTGAAAATTCAACAGTTGCTCAATACTCTGCAGGTCAGTTATTTTATTTTTTATTGTATTTTTCTTTTTTTTGTTTTTAAAATTCAACTATCCAGGGTGGTAACTCTTTGGCGCTGTGTCGTAGAAACTGATTACACCAAGATAAATATTTTTTATTGTGGATTCATTTGTATCAAAATGCAGACCTGTGCACGGTCTGGAAATGCTCCCTCCTCCGCTTTATTGGTGGATTTGCCCCCCCCCCCCCCCGTATTATTGCCCCCTCCCCCGCCAAAAAATTTAAAAAGTACCCAAAAATTATGGCGCCATTTTTGATCTATAATGACGCCATCATCGCGAATTTTTTACGATTTTTAACCTATTTTAATGCATTTTAGGTCTATTTAGACCTATTTTTACTTAAATTTCACTTTTTTTATGTCCTTTTTTCTTAGTTCCTTCTTTTCTTTTTTCTTTTCTTTCCTTTCTCCCCTGCTTGCTCTCCCCGTTTTATTGCACCCCCCCTGGTTTCAAAAAAGTTGGCCCCCCGTGTCCCCCGTTTCGAAATTACTCTCTCCCCGCCAATAAAACCCCGGGGGGCAGGGCAGTGCACAGGTCTGTCAAAATGTGTCTATATTTATGTTTCTTTATTTATGTAAATATAAACATTAGTTGTTTTCTTATTGTGTGATTAAGTGCTGTATCCTGAAAAATAACGAATTTTAACGTTGACATTTTGTGCTTTTCTCTCTTTTCTGTTCGAAATAAAAATGAGATGATTTTCAACCATTCGTAAAATGAAGATAAAAAACCGCATTCTAATGTTGCAAAGAATGCGCATTATTTTTTTTCGTCATTAAACCGTAAAATTCTCGGCACAGTTTTAAAAACCATTTCGGGTTCATTTGTGGCGGTGAAAGAAAGCGGAGAGTCGCCAAATATTTCTAACTAATCCCCCAGTCAGAGCGTCAGCTGACAATAGTCAGTGTGATGAAAAATCGAGTCGGAGTCGATGGTCTGGGAAAATCCGAAGAACACAACATTTTAATTGTTTTTAAAAGTTATCATCATGATAAAATATATGAACGACAAAAACCGTAGACTGTAAAATAGCGGCATTTGTCGCCTATTCGACGGTCGGTGGAATTGGGATAGAAAAATCGAGTCGGAGTCGGTCGTAAAATACCGACTCTGGGGGATTCAGGACGGCATTTTTTTAATTAAGAACACCATTAAATTTAAAGTTATTATGATAAAACTCACGAACGACTAAAACTATGGTCTAAAAGTAGTTTCAGGCGTCAGCCGCCGCGGTGGCGATCGGTGTCTGGTGAAAAATTGGACCGGAATCGGTGTAGAAATATCGTTTTAAGACGATCCTCTAAACTGTTTTATTTTAAAAGCACCATTAAATTTTAAAATATACTTAATAACACTCAAATGACGAAAACTAAAGACTGCAGCAAACGTTAGCTTGTGTAGCGAAATTCTAAAAGCGAGCCGAACATTATCATGATATAGGGTAACTGACTTAATTTCGGCCACGCCTTAATTTCGGCCACCAATTTAGGGTGTTAGATAATTGGCTTATTTTTAAAACGTAAAAGAACTAGCACAAAAGTAACTGGACTAATGTTGATTAAAGTGTTTTTGCAAAAGTTTTTTATTTTTATTATTCTATGTAGTTGCTTTTGTCTCTTCATGTAGCTCTTGCTCCATGATTGTTAATTTATACATTTATCATTATTAAAGTTATGTATAAAGTTCTTCTAGGATTTGAGGTATTTGTGTGGTAAATTTATATGCAAATTTTTCTCTATTACGTTTAGATACCGTTTTTACACAGTAGGGTAACTGACTTAATTTCGGCCACGCCTTAATTTCGGCCACCAATTTAGGGTGTTAGAAAATTGGCTTATTTTTAAAACACAAAAGAACTAGCACAAAAGTAACTGGATTAATGTTGAATAAAGTGTTTTGCAAAAGTTTTTTATTTTTGTTATTCTACATTATCAACATTTTCATACAAAAAGTGAATTTTCTGTGATTTTCCTAATTTTTGCTTTGTGTTTAAACTGCATCAAATTTAGAACGAAGCAATATATAACCTTAAAATATCTTCTATTTAAGGCTCAAAATTGTTAATTTTCATGTTTTGATATTTTCTTCAAAATTATTTTGCAATGCGTTTAACTAACTGCGCATTTTAAGATTCCGTTAATTTCGGCCACGTTAAAAATTAGGGGGAAAAACCTGCCGTTTTTTGCTGTTTTTAAATATCATTGTACTACCGTATTTATAAAGAATTTTTTTTGCTCCTTTGACTTTTTTTGACGTTTTTTTAAGCTAAAAATAAAAATATAACTAAAAATACAGGTTATTAAAACTTGTTTATTAAGGTTTTGACATAATTATTTAAAGTCTTGCTAATAACTATTAAAGTTCGCAAACGGGAAAAATTAAGTTACATGTACCAAGAACAATACCTAAGGGTAAATTTGCAACCTTTAGAAATTTTTATTGTTCGTTTAAGCAATAGTTATGGCCAGTTTTTTGTAGGTGGCCGAAATAAATGGCACGCGCCTTAACTTCGGCCACTTTAAAAAAAAAAGTTTAAACCTTCACTGATTTTTAAGTGTAACAGAAATATTCAAATTTTGCACTGGAATAACAAATATAGCTATTGTTTGATTTTTAGGCCAAATTTTGGCTTGATTGAAAAAGCCAGAAAAAACTTGTTCAAAAAAATAAAAAAAGGTGGCCGAAATTAAGTCAGTTACCCTAACAGTGTGTTTTTAAACTTTGTGTCCGGGACTCTTTTTGTTAAACTCAAGATGTATTCCGCGTATTCGGAAAGAGTCGCTGTAACTAAACAAAGAACACGGTCGGGATCCGTTTTTGAATCGTGACGAGTGAAGCTTTATTGTGTAAAGACCTGTCTGTGTAAAGTAGAACCTCGCATATTTAACTGAATTGTTCGGCGCATTCCGCCGTAGCGGCTGGGCATACTAGACGCAGTTTAAAACGCGGCGGCTTTAAAACGCGGAATGAAGTCGTGGACCTTCGCGACCGCATTAAGCGAATTTAAAGTCTCTATTTAGTTTGCTATATGGAATTTAGGAAAGTTGCTCCTGAAATTTTTTTTTTTTTGGCGCAATTGATAATAATTGGTTTAAGATAAGATTGTTTTCTGGAATTTTTGTATTATTTTGTTCTCTTTTTGAACTATAAAAGTTGTCGTTAGAATTTCGGAGTTGATTTCGCATTCTTTTGGAACTTACGAAATTTAAATTGTTATGATGTGATCATGATAAAACTCGTGGGCCATGAACAACCCTTCCTTAACTAAACCATGATTATGATGAACAATAGTTTTTGATATTTTTTTAAATTTTAATTTAATTGTGTGTTCTTGAAAACTGATGATTTCGGTTTGTGGGTTAATCGTTTATTATACAATCAACGATTAACCCGCGATGGGGAAAGACAAATCAGAGTCAGATATTACATTCTAGAGAAGTGTCAGGGAAAAAATTCAGAAAATTTTGGGTTGAGAAACTCCTACGAATTGGTAATAAAAAGGC
The DNA here is from genome assembly GCA_030248175.1 of Microlaimidae sp. YZB2_3. Classification (NCBI taxonomy): domain Eukaryota; kingdom Metazoa; phylum Nematoda; class Chromadorea; order Desmodorida; family Microlaimidae; species Microlaimidae sp. YZB2_3. The sequence goes on from JASAMX010015747.1 coordinate 8,077, forward strand.
GTTATCAGGGCTTGGGGTTGAAATCCAAGAACCGCATTTTACCATAGGGTATTGTTTTTATTCTGGGGTGCTTGGTACCCATACAGTTTTTGAATTTCCAAGGAAAATAGGTAAAAACGCTAATTTTAAGCCAAAAGCCTTTTTTATTACTTTTTTAAGTTTTTTTTGCTTAAAACAGTAATTTTAACCTTAAAAGTTAGCTCTTCCCGATTTTAAAATGTCGTTTTACTCATTCTCTAACGTATAGGACCGTTATCGCTTATCATAGGTGAGAAAGGGGGGGGTGGCGGTGGGGCAGGGTGTGGTCTGTGGTCCATCCCCCCTAGCCTCGAAATTTCGGGACCCCCCTCTAAATAAACGAAAATCTAAGGGGAAGGCCCTCCCCCCAATTTCCGAGTTTTTTACCCCTGACCCCCTCTAAAATTTAAAATCTGACCCCCCCTCCCCCCTGGGGAAAATTTTAGGTACTTTTTTTATACTAAATTTTCTTCCAAAAACGTAAATTTTCATCACATATTCATGTTTTTTACACCCTTTTCATACCAGAATATCGCTTTTTAATCAATAAAATGTAGTATTATCCTATAAAAAGAACAATTATTAAAGTTATTATGGTTTAAAACCGTTACACCGGACCCCACCTGAGCCCCCTTCAGATTTCAAAATGTCGCACCCCGGGTCGACCCCCCTCCTAGAATTCAAAATTCGATTTACCCCGGGTAACCACCCCCTCCCCTAGCTTCCCCGACCGTTCTCACCTATGTCGCTTATGATAGATGGTGTCAGCTTATCACCAAAATCGAGAGAGTTTTGGGGACCATCATATCTCCATTGATTATTATAAACACAGTTTTTTAGTTCTTTATTTAAACTTCGTTTACTATTTCAAACAAACTAAAAACTAAACTGTTCGGATCTAAAAAAAGGCGGCGAAAGAAGGCACTGTTAAAAACACAATATTGAAAAAAAAATTGCGATAAATAGTAGTTTGATTATAGAATTCTTCTAAGTTTTTAAACGGAAAATTTTTATTCTGCCCGCAGGTAATGGTGAGTAGTGCGGTCTTTCACGAGATTTTACCATGAATTAGTGTGTTCTTAAAATTGGCGTTAATCGTTATTGTCGCTTTGTTTGTCGTAATATTTGGAAAGGATAACGAGCTTAGGCAAAACAAAATGAATTATTACGTGGAAAATGTCATCGAGCGGATAAAAAAGCGAGCTAACTGAGGAGCACCACAGCCCCGTCAGCTCTTTTGGGGCCCGGCCCCCGGATACGACGCCCGGCGGTTAAGTTGAAAGCTTTCCACGGTTAGCTCGTTAAAGGCTTAAATTTCAATCCGGGCCCCTTCTAGCTCTTTCTCTGAAAGGTTGGTTGGCTCTTTGCGGTTAAAAACGCATCGGAAATCGAGGAGGAGATTTTCGGGTTTCGCGAGGAGGTTTTTTTGAAAAAGTGTCCGTTTTTTTTTCTGGCGGTCGTTTTCGAAATAATTTCGAGAGTTTCGGAACGGGAAAAATTTTAGGAATTTTAAGATAGTTTGAAGCTGGTGTAGGTGTTTATTGTTTATGTAGAACGTTTAATGTTTGCTTTATTATCAAATACTTTTTGAGGTTTTGTGATTTTTCGACTGTAAAATTTTTGACATTTCTTTTTTAGCGTCCCAAGAAGAAGCCTTTGCACGAATTTTACAACGACGACGATGCGGAATTAGAAGGTAGAATTTTAATTTTTGATTATGGAATTTTTTATATTTTAACTATTTTTTGAGTTTTTAAAATTTTTAAGATAAAGTCTAGGCAGAGCAGACTGTTTTTGGTTAGTATCGCGAAAAACGAAAATAATCAACTTTTTGCAATGAAGTTGAAGTATGCAGACCTGTGCACTGCCCCCCGGGGTTAAACCGGGGGGGGGGCCAATACCAAAAGGGGGGGGCACGGGGGGGAAACTTTTTTGAAACGGGGGGGGGGGCAATAAAACGGGGGGGGAAAGCAGGGGAGAAAGAAAAAAGAGAAAAAAAGGAGAAAAAAGAGAGAAAAAAGAAGGGAAAAGGGGAAAAAGGGACAAAAAAAGCGGAAATAAGGTAAAAATAGGTCTAAAATGGCTTAAAATACATTTAAATAGGCTAAAAACTGCAAAAAATTCGCGATGATGGCGTCATCATAGGTCAAAAATGGCGTCATATTTTTAGGGTACTTTTTCATTTTTTGCAACAAGTCTGAGTATGTATTCGTATTTAACTAATTGGGTGAAAATAAAAGTTTTCTTATTAGTATATATAGTAAGTTTTTTTACAACAACTATAATCCTATGTGTAAAAATGACTACCAAAATCAAGAATATAATTTTAAAAAAAAGCCTTGTGCATTAAATTTTGCAAATAAAGGCGACATGCGACTTTTTTCGTGATAGTGGCTTTTGCACAAAACTGGTCTTCAGGAGGTTCAGGTTTAGGGTAGGTCAAAAGCATAGGTGGGCAGTCTTCCGGATTTTTTTTTGGGGTGGGTATACGCGACCCCTGAAATTTGAGGGGGGGGTGTCCCGAAAATTGTTTTGGGGGTATACCTCAAATACCCCATTTTTAGCGTTTTTAGTACTGGGACCCCCCAAATTTTAGGGGAGTGTCCGGGGTATCCTCAAATTTTAGGGGGGGGGTGTCGGTTATAATCGGGATTCTTGGGGGTATAACCACCCATTCCCTCCCCCCTGCCCACCTATGTTTTCTACCCTAAAAACTCTGAGCCATTTTTGCACACATAAAATAATGCGCCTTCATCGCAAAATTTTTGCAAGGTTTTTTAAGTATATTCTGTATTTTAGCATTTTAACTATTTTTATAAAAATTACAAAACTTAATTTTTTTTCATTAGATACATATAACTTCATTTTTTTTCCCGTTTTGCGAACTAATTAATAGTTCTTTACCAGACTTTAAAAAATTTTAAACTTAAAAATTAAAATAAATTTGTATTTTTTGTTCAACTTCTTTTTAGAGCAAAATTTAAAAAGTGAATACAAAACAAAAAGTAAAAGACAGAAATTCAAAAAAAATTCTAATATTTACGTAGATGTTCCAAAAATGAAATATTTAAAAACGCAAAAAAAAACGGTTTAATAAATCATCAGCTATTTTAACGTGGGCCAAATTAGAGAAAGATCTAGTGGGTTTATTATAGGCTTTCATGTTTGCCTATTTACCGCTTTTTTTTCCCTTTTTCCCTAATTCCTTTTTTTACCTAATATTAAACGATTAGCAAATTTTGAAAGAAATATAAAACTGAAAAAATTTTTAAAATTGAGTTAAATAAAAATTTATAATTTTTTTTCATATTGTTTTCCCTTCGCCTCCTTTTTTTTAACTCAATTTAGTTTTATTTCTTTAAACAAAACGCAAAAATAAAGAATTTATATTTATTTTTGTTTTGTTAGTTTAGAGGGGGGTAGGGGGGGGGTGGTTACCGGGTAATCAATTTTGAATTTAGGAGGGGGGTCACCGGGTGCGAATTTTGAAATTGAAGGGGGCTCAGGTGGGGTCGGTGTAACGGTTTTAAACATAATATCTTTAATAATTGTTCTTTTTATAAGAAAATTCAGATTTATGATTATTAAAAAGATATTTGGTATGAAAAGGGTGTAAAAAACATGAATATGTGATGAAAATTTACGTTTTTGGAAGAAAATTTAGTATAAAAAAAGTACCTAAAATTTTCCCCAGGGGGGAGGCGGGGGTCAGATTTTAAATTTTAGAGGGGGTCAGGGGTAAAAAATTCGGAAATTGGGGGGAGGGCCTTCCCCCTAGATTTTCGTTTATTTAGAGGGGGGTCCCGAAATTTCGAGGCTAGGGGGGGATGGACCACAGACCACACCCTGCCCCACCGCCACCCCCCCCCCCCTTTCTCACCTATGATAAGCGATAACGGTCCTATACGTTAGAGAATGAGTAAAACGACATTTTAAAATCGGGATAGGAAGTCTGTGAGAGCTTTTTTCCTAGCTCCCCTCAACCCTTAATTTTGAAAAAATAAAGAAAAAAAAATCTTCAAACTAACTTTTAAGGTTAAAATTACTGTTTTAAGCAAAAAAAAACTTTAAAAAGTAATAAAAAAGGCTTTTGGCTTAAAATTAGCGTTTTTACCTATTTTCCTTAAATCATAAAAAATGTACCAAGCACCCCAGAATAAAAACAATACCCTATGGTAAAATGCGGTTCTTGGATTTCAACCCCAAGCCCTGATAACGCCTTTTTATTACCAATTCGTAGGAGTTTCTCAACCCCAAATTTTCTGAATTTTTTCCCTGACACTTCTCTAGAATGTAATATCTGACTCTGATTTGTCTTTCCCCATCGCGGGTTAATCGTTGATTGTATAATAAACGATTAACCCACCAACCGAAATCATCAGTTTTCAAGAACACACAATTAAATTAAAATTTTAAAAAATATCAAAAACTATTGTTCATCATAATCATGGTTTAGTTAAGGAAGGGTTGTTCATGGCCCACGAGTTTTATCATGATTACATCATAACAATTTAAATTTCGTAAGTTCCAAAAGAATGCGAAATCAACTCCGAAATTCTAACGACAACTTTTATAGTTCAAAAAGAGAACAAAATAATACAAAAATTCTAGAAAACAATCTTATCTTAAACCAATTATTATCAATTGCGCCAAAAAAATTTTCAGGAGCAACTTTCCTAAATTCCATATAGCAACTAAATAGAGACTTTAAATTCGCTTAATGCGGTCGCGAAGGTCCACGACTTCATTCCGCGTTTTAAAGCCGCCGCGTTTTAAACTGCGTCTAGTATGCCCAGCCGCTACGGCAGAATGCGCCGAACAATTCAGTTAAATATGCGAGGTTCTACTTTACACAGACAGGTCTTTACACAATAAAGCTTCACTCAGACCTGTGCACTCCCCCCCCGGATTTAAAACGGGGGGGGGCAATTCCAAAACGGGGGGGGGGCACGGGGGGGCAACTTTTTTGAAACGGGGGGGGGCAATAAAACGGGGGGGCAAGCAGGGGGGAAAGAAAAAAAAGAGAAAAAAAGGAGAAAAAAAAGAGAAAAAAAGAAGGGAAAAGGGAAAAAAGGGACAAAAAAAGCGGAAATAAGGTAAAAATAGGTCTAAAATGGCTTAAAATACATTGAAATAGGCTAAAAACTGCAAAAAATTCGCGATGATGGCGTCATCATAGGTCAAAAATGGCGTCATATTTTTAGGGTACTTTTTCTTTTTTTGGGGGGGGGGGGGGGCCAATAAAACAAATCCTCCAATAAAACGGGGGGGGCATTTTCAGACCGTGCACAGGTCTGTACTTTACACAGACAGGTCTTTACACAATAAAGCTTCACTCGTCACGTTTCAAAAACGGATCCCGACCGTGTTCTTTGTTTAGTTACAGCGACTCTTTCCGAATACGCGGATATACATCTTGAGTTTAACAAAAAGAGTCCCGGACACAAAGTTTAAAAACACACTGTTATATCATGATAATGTTCGGCTTGCTTTTAGAATTTCGCTACACAAGCTAACGTTTGCTGCAGTCTTTAGTTTTCGTCATTTGAGTGTTATTAAGTATATTTTAAAATTTAATGGTGCTTTTAAAATAAAACAGTTTAAAGGATCGTCTTGAAACGATATTTCTCAACCGATTCCGGTCCAATTGTTCACCAGACACCGATCGCCACCGCGGCAGCTGACGCCTGAAACTACTTTTAGACCATAGTTTTAGTCGTTCGTGAGTTTTATCATAATAACTTTAAATTTAATGGTGTTCTTAATTAAAAAAATGCCGTTCTGAATCCCCCAGAGTCGGTAATTTACGACCGACTCCGACTCGATTTTTCTATCCCAATCCCACCGACCGTCGAATAGGCGACGAATGCCGCTATTTTACAGTCTACGGTTTTTGTCGTTCATATATTTTATCATGATGATAACTTTTAAAAACAATTAAAATGTTGTGTTCTTTGGATTTTCCCAGACCATCGACTCCGACTCGATTTTTCATCACGCTGACTATTGTCAGCTGACGCTCTGACTGGGGGATTAGTTAGAAATATTTGGCGACTCTCCGCTTTCTTTCACCGCCACAAATGAACCCAAAATGGTTTTTAAAACTGTGCCGAGAATTTTACGGTTTAATGACGAAAAAAAAATAATGCGCATTCTTTGCAACATTAGAATGCGGTTTTTTATCTTCATTTTACGAATAGTTGAAAATCATTTCATTTTTATTTCGAACAGAAAAGAGAGAAAAGCACAAAATTTCAACGTTAAAATTCGTTATTTTTCAGGATACAGCACTTAATCACACAATAAGAAAACAACTAATGTTTATATTTACATAAATAAAGAAACATAAATATAGACACATTTTGACAGACCTGTGCACTGCCCTGCCCCCCGGGGTTTTATTGGCGGGGAGAGAGTAATTTCGAAACGGGGGACACGGGGGGCCAACTTTTTTGAAACCAGGGGGGGTGTAATAAAACGGGGAGAGCAAGCAGGGGAGAAAGAAAAAAAAGAGAAAAAAAGAAGGGAAAAAGGGAAAAAAGGACAAAAAAAGTGAAATTTAAGTAAAAATAGGTCTAAAATGGCTTAAAACGCATTTAAATAGGCTAAAAACTGGAAAAAGTTCGCGATGATGGCGTCATTATAGATCAAAAATGGCGCCATAATTTTAGGGTACTTTTTAAATTTTTTGGCGGGGGAGGGGGCAATAATACGGGGGGGGGGCAAATCCTCCAATAAAGCGGGGGAGGGAGCATTTCCAGACCGTGCACAGGTCTGCATTTTGATACAAATGAATCCGCAATAAAAAATATTTATCTTGGTGTAATCAGTTTCTACGACACAGCGCCGAAGAGTTACCACCCTGGATAGTTGAATTTTAAAAACAAAAAAAGAAAAATAAAATAAAAAATAAAATAACTGACCTGCAGAGTATTGAGCAACTGTTGAATTTTCAGAGACACCTTGGCTGGTTTTATCACTAAACACAATAGAATCTTAAAATCATCTTTAAAAATAAAGGGAAAAGAAAAAAAAATGAAAATGTTTTTCGGACAACCTACATTGTATTGTCAATTTGTCGTTTCCAAAACGTATACACACTATTTTAGAAAGAGCTTTTGGAAATTATTAAAAGATGCAATTTCAAACCGGGGGTTGTAATAAACCAGGGGATCTGTGTTTGTTGTTAAACTTCTATTTCGTTTTATAAAGGGTAATAAAACTTATCCGGCTTATAATAATAATCTTATCAAGAAATAAACTCTTGCTACACTATCAACTAATCAATAAACACAACAAAAGGTTAATTTATTAGAAATACATTGCCAGACTTCGATTTCGAAGTAATTCTTCAATATCAGCTCAGTATCGTGCCAAAGGGGGCCCCCTCGTAAGGAGCAGAAACATTTACGTTTTTGACTTTCGGAAGAGAAAAATTTTTTCTTTAATATCAATACAGTAACTTTCCTAGCGCTTTTCAAAAGCATATTATTGTCAAAAAACCAAATTGTTCCCGCTTCGCGGGTGGTTTAATTTAAATTGATACTTTATCTTAGTTTATCAATTTGAAATCCGTTATGATGTTTAATAGTGAAGGCATACATGTTAAATGAAATTACTATAAATATTATTAAATTTTTGTTAACGTTTTAAACACATGTTTTAAATTTAAAAGAATATAAAATAAGTTAAATTTCATAATAACTATTAACTGTAATTAAAATTTCTAATGTGTTTTTTCACCTTAAATTAAAAATTTTCCTTCCCAGAATGACTCCAAATTCCCTGACAATGGGCTCTGCCCCTTGACCTCGCTGGGGGGCTGTCGCCCCCAGAACCCCCATTTCTGGGGGGCTACCGCCCTCCAGACCCCCATTCAGGGTTAGTATATCCCCTCTCCCATACCGCCCCTCCGAAATAAAATCCTGGGCGCGCCACTGTATCAGCCTGATTGGTAGTAAATGTTGCCGCAATCGAAACGGTGGCATTATATTTTTCAACAAATATTTTTTATCAAATACGTTTTTTAAAAACAAAAAGCACAATTTTTTTTAATTTAAACTTGTTAAATTTTAAATTTTAAAAATTTTAATATTTAATTTAAATTTAACAATTTTTTAATCTATAGCTAGTCTTCCAGTTTTGAAATAAGGGCGGAACCGTTCTCGGTCAGGAAAAAACCAAAAATAAACGCGCGTGCGAAAAAAAAGGTGCCAGTAGTTTAGTTATATATAATTTTTATTTAGTTGCGTCGCATGGTTCTCTGCACGTTATATTATCTCGAAGAAGGAGTGGTTGGTTACTTGAACACACTGCTATTTACACCCTGATAGAATTTATCTTCAATTAACGATCAATATTTCAATCAATTTTATCTATAATCAATCAATTTAAAATAAGAACCATCTGCGTTTTGAAAATCTCCAGCCGGGCTGAGCTGAAACGCGGTGATTTGGTGTTCCAAAAGCCAACAATTTTATTTACAATCTAAGGTATTTGACAATCAATTAATCGATCAAGTTTTTAATCAATTGATACAAGAATAGCCTCTGTTTTGATGATCCCCCCCGAGCAGAGCTGAGAAGGCGGTGATTGGGTATTGGCGTCTTGGTAGGCAGCCTCTTGGATCCCAAGAGAGTATACCCGACCTCCAAAATCGAGGGGGGTCCCAAAAATTTTTTTTGAGGTATACCCCAAATATTCCATTTTAGAGTTTTTAGTACTGGGACCCGCCAAATTTTAGCGGGGTGTCGGCAGTTTCGAGATTTTGAGGGGGGAGGGGGCTATAACCCCCCAATCCCCTCCCTATGCCCACCCATGATTGGCGTGCGATCAATTAATCGATTAATTTATCAATAATCAACAATCAATACTCCTCACCTGCGTTTTTATAATCCCCCGCCGGGCTGAGCTCGGTGGCGATTGGGTATTGGCGTCACAGGTGGGCAGCCCCTTGGATCTCAAGAGGGTATTCCTGACCTCCGAAATTTGGGGGGTGTCCCCAAAAAATATTTTGGGGTATACCCCAAATATCCCATTCTAGCGTTTTTAGTACTGGTACCGGCCAAATTTTAGCGGTTTTGAGATTTTTTTTGGGGGGGGGAGGGAGGTATAACCCCTAATCCCCTCCCTCTGCCGACCCATGATTGGCGTGCCATCAATTAATCAATTAATTTTATCAATAATACACAATTAATACTCCTCACCTACGTTTTGATAATCCCCCGCCGGGCTGAGCTGGGAGGGCGGCGATTGGGTATTGGCGTCATAGGTGGGCAGCCCCTTGGATCTCAAGAGGGTATTCCCGACCTTCGAAATTTGGGGGGGGGTGTCCCCAAAAAATATTTTAGGGTATACCCCAAATATCCCATTTTAGCGTTTTTAGTACTGGTACCCGCCAAGATTTAGCGGTTTTGAGATTTTTTTTTGGGGGGGAGGGGGTATAACCCCCAATCCCCTCCCCACCCATGATTGGCGTACGATCAATTAATTTTATCAATAATACACAATCAATACTGACCTGCGTTTTGATAATCCCCCGCCGGGCTGAGCTGGGAGGGCGGCGATTGGGTGTTGGCGTAGACGACATCCTCCTCGTTCCTCCCGTTCAACTGCTCCAAGAGGGGTGAAGATTTACCCTGCGGGGGAAACCTTTTGACCAGATGGGATTGAGCCGGTTTTGTGACGTCCGGGGGAGGCGCCCTTCGGTCGTTTTTAGGACCTAAGTAAATAGGAAATATATTCCTGCTTCAGTTTTTCACACACAGTAATGAACTTGATTTGCCACAGTTTTAGTTTCGGTCATTGTTTATTTTTTCTGTTTAATAGTGATGGGCATAACTATGGAACTTCCGGAACCGGAATTGAGATTTTTCGAAAATCCGGAACAGGAACCGGAACCGAAATTCCAATTTCGCCCGGAACATATGGAACCCAGAACTGACCATCACAGCTGTTTAATGCAAAGTTATATTACAGGAGGGATGGGACAGTAGGATTAATTCCCTTATTTTTAAAAGAAAGAAAGGCTATTCAGCCGTACATGAGCCAGTCGGTTTGAAGTGAAATAGAGGAACCCTGTTTAGAAGGGATAAAAATTCGAGAACGCATTGTTACCACATTGTATTTTTAAAGTGCGGTTTTAATTTTTTCTCGTTGAAAAAACCATTCCCGTGCTCCCGATGATACATCTCTAAATTTCTGAACAAATTTTATCAAACCTACCAAATTTTATCCTTTGCGTTTTTTCTTACTTTAAAAAACCAAAAGTTTACAAGAGAAAACTTCAAAAGTCACTTCTATTATGCTCACTTACTTACTCGAAATTTCTACGAAACAAAAAAAATAAATTTTAGCAAGAATTTTTAATTTACTTACTGGGAGGAATGACTGTGGTGGGTCCATGAAGGGGCTGGTGGTTCTTATTGTTATTGGAGGAACCGGTTATGAGTTGTTGGCGGGGCGGGGTGGAAGAATGTCGCGATCCGTTCTGGAAATCCAACAAACTGTCGTCCTCAGAACTAGAGTCTAAATAAAACCACTCGTTTTCAGTTTAAAATTATAAAATACAAATTTTCAAAATCTTGTAGGTATCTTTCAATTATATTATTAAATGAGTATTTATCTAAATAAGAACTCAAATTTATTCAAATTGGGTGGGAAACAAAAACACAGTTTTATTGTACTAAATTCCTATATTAAATCATATAAGGGGCGTTGTTCTATGTCGGATTGCTAAAGAAGTTAACCCGAAGTTTTGTTAACCCTCTACTCAACTTGGATTTTAAAAAATCTAGTTCGTAATTACAATTCACAAAAGTGAAAAACAAATTTTAATGAAATTTTTGGATAGTTAGGCGATTTTATTTTTTGTGTCAGTCAGAGAATAAGACAGTTTTTTATTTACGTGACAGTCAGATAATAAAACGATTGTCATATAACGGTTGTTTGTTTTGATCTTGAAGATAAAAAAAACAACTTATATAATTGTCTTAATACACAAACGACGAAAATAAAAACTTCAAAAACATAACAGAAAAAAGTACCTAAAATTGAATTTAAAATTTAAAATGATACCACATTCAAATTTGATAGCAGCCAAAATAAAACTTTTAATCTGAATCACAATTTTTTAACATTTTTTCTGTCAAATAATAGAAATACTTTAAACGAAGTAAATCAGTTAGCTTCAAAAACAATTATTTCTTTATATTTTTATAGCCAAATAATACCCAAATAAAGTAATTGTATTAATTTTTGGATATACAATAAAATAGTTTTCAGTTATACCTATTGATTAAAACCTTTGATAATAAAAATCGTTATACTAAAGTTTTTAAATCGATTCAAGGTAAGTATGACTCTCAAAATACATGTCAAATGATATCTTCAATTTTATTTCCTAATAAAGTGCAAAAAAAACTACGGCGCA
>JASAMX010015748.1:0-23976 GCA_030248175.1 Microlaimidae sp. YZB2_3
TAAGTAATAGGATAAGATTAATTGTAGAAAATTTTTAGCTGACTTATACAACTTTTACGGGAAAAAAATGTCTGTTAATTTTGGTGGACTATGAAATTAAAAAAAGGTTTACTTCGCGGAATGTAACATTTAGTTATAATTGGCTCTTATTATATGGTCATATGTTTACTTAGTGAGTTATTGCACAATCCAAATATTTTTATCATTTCATTTTTAGATTTTCGTTCTATAAAAGCCATTTCATTTTTGAAACGTGAAAAATATCGTGTCTATATCCTCGATTTAAAATTCTAAAAATAGTTAATATTTTTCCTAATTAAAAATTTTATTAAGATCCAATATTTATTCATATATATTTATTATTATATACATTATAGCATGACTACTATAACGTTTTTGTTCAATATCACATCATTTAGCGTGATTAGTGTATTTAAACCTACACCTCCAAGTTCTAAGCTACCCGAAACTTTAACTTTGCGTGATATGCATAGTGGGTATGAAATTGTGGCAGTTATACCACAGGGTTAATTTAACGGACAATGTTGAACTTTAATGTCTGCACGTCAAAATATCTGGATGCTTTATGCAGACAAATCGACCAGATAATTTCCTAGTACGTAAACTTGCACACTAAAGTACATTAGTATGCAAATTTAAATTTTTCGTCTTACACTATTATTCAAACAAGATGCTATGGTAAATTTCTTGCTGGCAAAAATAATTTTTTTTAAAAACTCAATAATTGGTTTCCTACAAAACCTGATATTTTAACTTGCTACCGTTTTGTATAATAAAACAGATACATATTAATTTAATCATTTAAAAATAGGTTCAGGTTTGACTGGGAAATTTGATAAACCTTTTAAATGTGAATTTGATTTTAGAAATGTGGACCCGTAGAGCTTTTAACCATAAAACTCATTTTTGATTATGGATCCCAGTGATTAGGTTTAATTACTATGAAATTTTTTTGGTTTTGTAGAGACTTGTACTTACCACTTATCATCCCAGTGTAAAGCCCTTAGTAATTATTAGTGATGGGCGGAACTAAGGAACCCCCGGAGCACCGGAACCGGAACCAGAACCGGAATTCAGATTTTCCAAAAATCCGGAACAGGAAACGGACACGGAATCGGGATTTTCCAAAAATCCGGAACAGGAACCGGAACCGGAATTTCAAATTTTACCGAAACATCCGGAACGCCGAAACCGGAACTGCCCATCACACTGTGAAACCCCCGGAACACCGGAACCGGAACCAGAACCGGAATTCAGATTTTCCCAAAATCCGGAACAGGAACCGGAACCGGAATCGAGATTTTCCAAAAATCCGGAACAAGAAACCGGAACCGGAATTTCAAATTTGACCCGGAACATCCGGAACCCGGAACCGGAACTGCCCATCACACTGTGAAACCCTCGGAACACCCGAAACGGAACCAGAAACAGAATTGAGATTTTCCCAAAATACGGAACAGGAACCGGAACCGGAATTCCAAATTTTGCCCGGAACATCGGGGAACCCGGAACCGGAACTGCCCATCACACTGTGAAACCCTCGGAACACCCGAAACGGAACCAGAAACAGAATTGAGATTTTCCCAAAATACGGAACAGGAACCGGAACCGGAATCGAGATTTTCCGAAAATCCGGAGCAAGAAACCGGAACCGGAATTTCAAATTTTACCCGGAACATCCGGAACCCGGAACCGGAACTGCCCATCACTAGTAATTATGGCGAGCACTCACCTGCGACTGCAAGACCCGATCCGGGTTTTTAGCTATGGGAGGAAGGCGGATTCCTAGTCGGCGCTTTTCCACAGAACTCCGGTGGGATTTTTCTTCTTGCATTAAAGGATACGCCAAAATGACATCCACCGCCAAAAGGCTTAGAAACAGTTTCACCAACAGGTTCATATTCACTGTCCGAAAGTCTGGCTCTAGCTTAAAAACGAATTTAAAAAAAAAAGTCATTGACACTATAGGATAAATTGGATTGCATTAATTCTTTCTAACTATTAGAGCAAAAAAATGAGTTTGAAAGGGATCAAAAAACGTGCAAGTGCCCTTTAGGATTCTTTCCGCTGCGAAAAACGCGGAAGGCATTCCGCGCCATCGCTGCTCAGTGTTAACACCGCCTCCTGACGGCCCCGATCGCCGTCGAGACGTGGAGTTTAAAACTCTGCGGTACTGACGTGAAATCCCTTCTGCGAAGTTGCCGCGGTTTTTGGACGAAAAATTTACAAAATGTCAATCCGCGTTATTCCATGAAAGTGGATTTTGCAGTGCAGCTACGCTATCAAGTAAATATAACCTAATTGCGCTCGAGGGATTGATTAATATACTAAAATTTTCTGCTCGCTCTACAACAGGCAAGACAACATTCAAATTTCGCGTTTTAGACGTAATAATAATCGGAAAGCGTTAAAGGAGAGATAACGTAATAAAAAATTGAACACCGAATCAAAAATAAGATTTAGGGTCGATGGAGCCTTGGGAACTTGGAGCTGGAACTTGGAGCCAAAAATAGGGAACTTGGAGCCAAAAATAGGGAACTTGGAGCCGTAGGTGGGGAACTTGGAGCTGTAAGTTAGGAACTTGGAGCCAAAAATAAAAATCGCTAAAACGTTTACCTAAGCCTAAGCGAAGCCTAAATCTAATTTTTTAAAGGCTTCAAGTTCCCATTGCTCGTGGCTCCAAGTTCCCAAAAATTCCTGACGGCTCTAAGTTCCCTGCTCGTGGCTCTAAAGACCCCGTACCAAAAATAAACCTTTTAACTGTTTAACTAAACTCTAACTAGGAGTTATCGCTAAAAGCTTGTTTTTAAAGCACATTTGCATAAAAAAGTACACTAAGAATATCCCATTTAAACAAAGAGTTCTAGATTTTTTGTAAATTATTATAGTTTTAAAAAAGGTTTATATTTCACGCGTTTAGGGAACCAGGGGCCGGTCCACTAAACGCGTGCCAAATAGGGGCTATGTTAGCACGTTGTTTAAAACGGTTGATAAGGTTTTAATTTGTGAGTTTTTTCTCAAAAATTTTATAAAACTCTTTGTTTGCATGGCCTAAATGAATATCTTATTAATTTTATCCATATTTGTTATAAATTAAAGCTAATAAAGCGAGAACACCTAGTTAAGAGTTAGCAACACTCCTAACCTAACTAGGGATTAAGGCTTTACTGGACAATATTTAAAACAAATATGCATAAGACTGTTGAAATATTAAATTATTCCATTTTATGTAAAAAAAAGAGTCTCATAAGATTTCTTGAGAAAAAAAAAAAACAAAAATAAAACATTATTAAGTGTTCTAAATAACGTGCTAACATAGCACCTTGTCAGCACGCGTTTAGTGGACCGCCCCCGGTGGCTAAAAGCTTAAATTTTTTAATTTGGTTCAAATCCGATCAGTAATAAATAAACAAATAAGAGTACTTTCCAAAAAAAAAGAATTAGTCTAAAATATTCGGAATTTTTTGTGTTGTATTTTTTTAATCCTGTGTGGCTTTTGATTTTGTTACTTAGCAAATAGACTGTGGATTTTGTTGTTATACTCACTTTTTAAAATTAAATTAAAAAAGTGGGGCTTGGAGTTCGGCTAAAATCACCGACCTTTCCATACACCGAGGAACTGATTTACTAAGCACTGACAAGGCATAAGCAAACGGTATCTATAATAGAAATATAAAAAGTAGGGTAGCTGACTTAGTTTCGGCCACCTTTTTTTATTTTTTGAATAAGTTTTTTCTTCTTTTTCCAATCAACCCAAGATTTGGTCTAAAAATCAAACGACAACTATTTCTGTTTTGCCAGGGCAAAATCTTAATAGTTCTGTTACACTTAAAGATCAGTGGAGGTTTAAAGGTTTTTTTTTATAGTGGCCGAAATTAAGGCGCTAACCATTAACTTCGGCCACCTAGAAAGAACTGGCTATAACTATTGCCAAAATAAACAATAAAAATTTTTAAAGGTTGCAAATTTATCCTTAGGTATTGTTCTTGGTACATATAACTTAATTTTTCCCGTTTGCATACTTTAATAGTGATTAGCAAGACTTTAAATAATTATGTCAAAACCTAAAAAAACACGTTTTAATAACCTGTGTTTTTTGTTGGATTTTTGTTTAGCTTAAAAAAACGTCAAAAAAAGTCAAACCAGCAAAAAAATTCTTTATAAATAGGGTAGTACGATGATATTTGAAAACAGCAAAAAACGGCAGGTTTTTTCACATAAATTTTAAGATGGAAAATATTAAAACATGAAAATTAACTGTTTTGAGCCTTAAATAGAAGTTATTTTAAGGTTACATAGTGCTTTGTTCTAAATTTGATGCAGTTTAGACACAAAGCAAAAATTAAGAAAATCAGAAAAAAATTACTTTTTGTATGAAAATGTTGAAAATGCAGAATAACAGGAATAAAAAACTTTGCACAAACACTTTATTCAACATTCATCCAGTTACTTTTGTGTTAGTTCTTTTGTGTTTTAAGAATAAGCCAGTTTTCTAACACCCTAAATTGGTGGCCGAAATTAAAGCGTGGCCGAAATTAAGTCAGTTACCCTACGTCATAAGGATCATATGGCACTCTTAAAAAAATATAGAAAAAAAGCTTGAATCCTATTCCCATAAAATAATTTTTAAATTAAATTTTATTTAAAAATATTTAATGTTCCGTTTTGAATGAATAGACTATTCTGCGTCTCTAAGTTATTCATTATGTAATACTTTTAAAATTTTTATTAAAAAGTACTTACCATTTGAAATTTTGGTTCAAAAAATCACTTATTGCGTTCAACAACATACACTTTATTTAATAATTGTTTACTTGTTGCAGACTGGTAATAACACTTCAAATATTTTTATATTGACAAAAATAACTTACAACTTACATGACGTAGGACTTAAATTAATTCTAACGTTTTACAAAGAAACCTTCCTTATTAGTCAAATCGAAAATATATAATTAAAACATACGAAAAAAATCCAGCACGTAATTGTCTAAATCTAAATTTATCAAAAAAAAATAAGAAAAGGGTTTTGATAATATGCTGTGGCTCAGTTTTGTTCTAAAAATTTTCGTTTTGTTGGAATATCAGCTATGAAACTATTTTACTAGTACTGTAGGTCAACAATACAGAGCAGTATTTAAACATAAGAATAAAAAATCCAAATGTTTTTCTAAATTAATTATTAATCAAAAATCCTATTTATCAAAAAATATAATATCTTATTATGTCATAAATATAGATTTGATTGTAGAAAATTTAGTTTTTGGCAAGAAATTATCATTGTTTAAGCTTTCAACAAATACAGTAAACTCCAGCTCTTGTTGTTATTTTAGAAAAAAATTTACTAATAAACTTAAGCAAATTTTGGAAAAAATTTACCACTAGGCAATATGAATTGTATGTAAGAATAAATTGTATGTACTTCGTTCTACTTTTGATTGCCTTTTTTCTTATTATATTTTATTTTATTGACAAATAAACTTTTCTATTTAGCTATCTAAAGACCTATACTTCCTATGCGATTATTGAAAAAAAAACTATTTGATACTGAAGTAAGGGAAAATCTTAACATCAATATTCAAAATTCGAAAGTTTTTATAATACCACAACTACGTTTGATGGGACCGAAGAAACTTAGGCCGAAACTCGGAGTCAAAAATAGGAAACCCGTTATTTGGGAAGATGGAACCAAAAGCAAAAGTTGCTAAAACCTATACCTAAAGCTAAGCGAAGCCTAAATCTAAGCTTAACCCGATTTTTCCAAAGGCTCCAAGTTCCCAAAATTTCTGATGGCTCCAAGTTCCCTATTTACGGCTCTAAAAAACCCGTAACCCGACACGGGTCGCACCGAAAAATCGTACCTTACGCCGATTATGGTGGCAAGCGCGAATTTTTTTAAATAGCATAAAAACAACAAAATAAAACAAATGATATATTTTTAATTGCCGTGTTATTTTAGTAAATCCCTCCAATTAGGACAAACACAACTAATTAGATAATTACAGAAAAATATAAATAATAATTACTAGGGAAATACGCAGGCGTTTTTACCGAACCGAACAAAAATTTACGAGCGGAACAATTAAAGGAGCACTGTTCACAATTGTCGTTACTATAATAAAAAGAGTCACAATTCATATCAAATCAACGCGATTCTGACTTATTGTGTCAGGGTAACGACAAAATCAAATTTCTATTGAAATGTTCACATGAGCTGATTATTTATAGAACAAACTTAATTTACTGGATAAAAATAAAATATAAAATTATACAACAAACGGCTACTTCTTTAATACAAAACCTATCTACATCAAACTTAATATTTTAGTTTCTCCAGACCAATTCTACAATATTTTCTAAGTTTCAATTTAATCGGTTCAGTAACAAAAGAGTTGTATGAATCGGGCGTTATAAGCTTTTGATTCGTGACAGTGTTTCTTTAATATTTTTTTTATTTAAAAAAACACGCAAGGTTCAAATTACCATTATGCGTTGTAAATAAACAAATACATTTTGACCATTATTTATAAAATTAAACAAAAAAACCGTCATGAAGCGACAATTATAAAAACGAAAACTTTGACATAAAACCGTTAAGTTTTTTCTATTTTGAAATACCTTTGTAGATTTTTAAAGAGACCTAAGTTCATGTTAATATCTTGAGAATACAAATTTTAATTAATTTCAGGCTAAATTTTGCGTTAAATAAACAATTTTTTGATTTTCAAAAATCATCTAAGAGTTCATTTCTAACTATTTTTAATGGCTAAAACAATAAATATTAAAAAACCTATTCTTTTGTTAAATTACTAAAATTTAAAATTACTAAAATAATTTGTACTAGTGGTTTTAAATCCCACTAACTTTAAATTAAAATGTTGCGGTTAATTCTTATTTACTATTCATATTAATATTTCTTTAAAATAAAAAAAAATTAAAAGAATATGGCCAATGAACATATCTAGAATGTAGCATATTTTATAGAAATGTCTAGAATAGAAATATATATATATATATAAATGAATATATAGAAATGCAATTATATATTCTTCTAACTAAACAATATAGCTAGCAAAAATTCAGTTTAACAGTTTATCATAAAAAATAACAAAAATTGGGTTGGTGGTCCCGCCACAAAACAAAGCACCTCTCAAATTAAACCCATTTTATTGTAATATTTTTTGAAATTGCAAACAATAAAACATCTATATGAAAATTTTAACGACTTTTCGTTTTAAATTAAAGTACTACAAAATTTTTTTCTATTTAATTCATAAAATTTACATATAAAAACCCTAGCTACGCAAAAATACCTTTAAACAATGACCAAAAGTTATAAAAATCTTGGAAATGCTTGAATATCGTTATGAAATATCGGGTTTCTGAAAAAATTAAGTTAGGCTTACTTATTTTTAATAACGAATTTTGATTTGAGGCGGGACATCCAATCCAAAATTTTTTATGCTAGGTAGGTCGATACAAAAACAGTAATTAATTTAAAAAATCGAATAAAAAACCAAAAAAATATTTTTAATTATGTTAATTATTTTTATTAAATTTGTATTAATGGTAAAAATGCTGTACTTTTGGTCTTTTATAAAAGTTTTGTCGCTACTATGACAAAATAAGTTAGAAGTGTCATAAAATACTCGTAATTGTGACTCTTTTCATATCTTAACACACAATAAACATAAACAAAATGAGTCAGAGTCACGTTGATTTTATACTGATTGTGACTCTTTGTGTCAAAGTAACAACGATAAGTTTTGTCGCTACTATAGATCCTTTAGGTTTAATTGTTTTGGAACAAAAATTCATTTTTAACGAAAAAAGTTTCCGACTAATATTTTTATATGTTTTGTGAAAAAAACGGAATTAAAACAAATTCTGCGTTTCAATTCCCAAGGGTGTCAAATTCTTATTGTTCGCAACTACAAGAAATTCTTATTGTTCGCAAGTAAAAGTTCCCAAATTTTTTCGGCCGCTCCAAGTTCCTTGGATATACCTACTTCTCCATTTCTCTATAGACGTACATTTATTTAAGGACCGAAATTAACAGTGTGTGTCTTAAAAATTTTTCGCCGTTTTTAACATGTTAGATTGTTTCAAAAAGTTTTAAGAGATTTCTAAAAAAAATATTTTTATATCAAGCTTGATGGCAGAATTCTAGCTTAGTTTGTCTTATGTAAAAAAACACTTAGTTTGTATTAAGTTTTTTTTTAATTTTAGTCTAATTTCGTCTTATTCCATAAATATATAACTATCGGTAAAAAATGCTTAAACCATCATTGTTGCTTTTCCTCGATCGCGAAAATATGTAAGCTCGCAAACTTAACAAATGCAATATAAAAATCCACCAATGTTAAGCTTAGTATATAAATTTTTTCGATGTGCATCCACGCGAAATTTTCTATAAAATTACTGATTACCTCATATCCTACCGGAAATTCAGTTTCAAAATGTTTTCTTTAATTTTGTTTTTTCTTCATAAGAAGTCATTCACAAAAAAACAAGTATAAGTGATTAAAATAAGCAATTCTTTAAACTGTCTGTTAATGAAAATATTTAGTGATTTTATACAGAATTTTAAAAAAAAAAAATCACATTATAAGCCGACAATTTATTACGATTTATCCATTTGGATGGAGTTTAGCGTTATTTTACTATAGTAAAATTAATTACTATTTAGTTAATTGAAACGTATATTAATGAACCCTATAAGAGAGTCTTATAATTTAATTATACTGTTTGCATATTTTTTATCTGATTTTTATGTTTCTGATAATCTCAAAATTCACCATGATTGAATTTATAATCATATTTTCAAGCGGTAAAATAAACAAGATATATGCAATAAATACTTAACATTTTTTTAGAATTTTAAAATGCATTATTAAACAGATCGAGCATAACAATAACGGAGCAGATGAGAACGGTTGTCGAAGGCCAAAACCTACCCCAAAAATGACAGGGGAGGGGTTAGGTTAGATTTTGCTCAGCTTAGGTTTTGCTTAGGCTTAGGCTTAGCTTAGGTTTTTCTTAGGCTTAGGTTTTGCTTAGGCTTAGATTTTCTTTAGGTTTAGGTTTTGCTTACGCTTAGGCTTAGCTTAAATTTTGCTTGATCTTAGCTTAGGTTTTGCTTAGGCTTAGGTTAGATTTTGCTTAGGCTTAGAAGTTTTGCTTAGGCTTAGAATTAGATTAGTTTTTGCTTAGATTTAGGTTTCGCTTAGGCTTAGGCTTTAGGCTTGAGTTTTGCTCAAACTTAAGTTTTGCTTAGCTTAGTCGCTGATTTTTTTCCGTTTTTGTGATATGTTTTGACCCTTCTCAGACCGGGTTGCCAAAATGTGGTCTTTTGTGGGTTGGATAGATTTATCACAACTCAAATTTTTACCTGCATGCAATATAAGAATCCTGAATTTGGGAAATTAAATTAGTTCTAAAAGTTTTCCTTCTTTAAAAATTTAAAAATTAAGGAAAGTAGTTGACTTGTCAAAAAGGACTAAAATTGTCCCGTTGTGTTACTGCACTTCTATCAAAAGTTCAATCTATTATTATCCAATCTCTAATAAAGGCTAATCGACCAAAGTGATGTATAGAATACATAGTTTGCATACGATGTGGTTTAATTTGCATGACAATAGTTGGTGCGCAGCTGATTGGTTGTTCGGTATGATGTTCAAGTTCAGTAATAGTAGTTTTACGTTCAGTAAGTTTTGGACGGTTTTCCAAAAAAAATTAAGTGATTCCACAGTTGCAAACGCACTCTTCACAACTCAATGGGTATTAAGTGATTCCACAGTTGCGAACGCACTCTTCACAACTCAATGGGTATTAAGTGATTCCACAGTTGCGAACGCACTCTTCACAACTCAATGGGTATTAAGTGATTCCACAGTTGCGAACGCACTCTTCACAACTCAATGGGTATTAAGTGATTCCACAGTTGCGAACGCACTCTTCACAACTCAATGGGTATTAAGTGATTCCACAGTTGCGAACGCACTTTTCACAACTCTTACATGACTGGTCGATTCGATTTAATCAAGACATTTTATTATGTTTACGCGTTTCCTTTTTTTTAATTTTTAGGCGACATTTAACAAAAAAAACGTAGTTTTTGCAAAACAGCACGCATAACGAATATTCATATGCCGCACCTTGATTAGTTTTTCTTTTATCCAGGTTTTTATATATGAAAATGTTAAAAATCAAAAATGAAAACACAGCACAGAAGCCGGAAAAGCTTATAGACTGTGTTTTGTCCAATATTTATTTGACAGCGATGTTTTTCGATCTTTATGCGATTTTTCATTCATCTTTTCAGTTAAATTGATAAATGAAAAAATAAATGAGAAAACAGTCAAGCAAAAGGCTACCAAATCAGGAAAAAAATTATTTTCCCACAAAGTGTAAAAATTTTTGCAGTTTTTAAAATGCACACTATTAAGCTGAAAATAAATTAGAAATACAAACAAAGATGAAAAACTGGTCCAGTTTCAGCCACTAATTAAAACCCGAGCACAGTTTTCTACATCGGGGTCGGGGCTACATCGCCCCGTAGCGCTCCCGCGCCACCCATGATAAAAAATAAACGAACTTAAATTTACGTAGACAAACAATAAAACAAAACTGGTTTCAAAAAAGCTACCAAATTCAGTAACAAGCTGATATGAAAAAATAAATAGAATACATAACTTTAAAAAAACAAACACGTGCAAAAACAATAAAAAAGGACTAAATAAAGAATAAAAGACCTATTAAATTAAAACTAACTCAGTACATTGAATGATTTTGTTTAAAATATGGTTATTCTTTATGTATACAACTAGGTTGCTTAATTAAAAAAAACTTAACGGAATGTTGCTTTAAATAAAAAAAGTTTTAAGTACTGAGTTATGTTTGATTTAAAAGGTCGTTTGTTCTTTATTTAACCCTGTTTTATTGTTTTCGTACGTCTTGGTTTTTTGATTGTTTATTGCATTGAATTCATATATTTTTGAAATCAAGTTGTGTACTGACTGCGCAGTGTTATTAAAACCAGTTTTGTATTTTTGTTTTTCCAAGCAATTTCAGTTTCTTGTATTTGTTTATTAATATTTGTATTTTAAAGTTTTGTATTTTTATTTTTATTTGTCATTCACTCTATCTGGAATGTTAAACTTTGTAAATTGTTGGTTTTTTATTTATTTAAAAAAATTTTGTTCATATTTTATCTTGTTTTTTTAATATTTAGGTACGTACATATTTAGCGTAAGATTTACACGTTTTAATAGCTTTTGTTCATATTCATGTATTTGGTTTTTAAATTTTATGTATACAAGGTTGTCTAGTTAAAATTTAAATTTTCTTAATCATTTTTGAGTTTGTGTGTTGGAAAAATTTTATTTTTATATCACACTATAGTCTATTTATTATACACTTTTAATTTAATTTTATATGTATTTATTTCTTTATTTAGTGATATCCCAACTGATGATAACTGACTAAAAGATGGAAAGCTCTTGTGTCAATTATATGGACAATAAAAGTTTTAACGTTTGTTTTTTCAAGATTTCTATTTACACCAAAAAAGTCTAGCTGGAAAAAAATCATATTTTGAAAAATATAAAAGTTGGGTTACAAACTAATTATTAAACAGTATTAATTTCGGTCGTAGGCTGTTATTTCCTTTCAAAAAATTGCGAAAATAATTTAATAAACTTACTAAAACTTAAGCGTGTAAAAGAGTACCAGATAATCATTAAAATTAAGGCTGTCAGAAATTAAGTCACATAAATCAAGTGAAATTATATTAAATACGAAAAATTAACGCCATAGTTGTCTGTTTGATTTTAAAACGGAAAAAAGTAGCATAATTGACATTTGTAACTCAAAAATTAAAACACCTCACAAAATTTTGATAGTAGAAAACTCAGAAATAAAATAGAGAATCTAAATACAATAATAATTAATATTAATCATTAGTAAAAATTATTAATATTAATCATTAATATTAATAATAAATATCTTAATACTTAATATTGCATAACTGAACTATGCTGTGGATATACTAATAATGCTACAAGTTTTAAAAACTGTTATTACCCTGCATCGTCGTTACTACGACAAAATGAGTCAGATTGCATAAAAAAAGATGACTTTTTTGAAAAGATGTCTTTTTCGAAATTTCAAAGAGAATTTTATATGACTATGAAATGGTTTACAGTCACGTGTATGGTATTTTATAATGACTTTGAATCATTTTCCCGTAATAATACCGCCTCTTGCAATATGCAAGAGAAGGTATCGGGGACCCAGTCAATTCTTAACAAAAACGAAAAAATTTAAACTGTAAAAAACGCTCAATAAAAATTTTCGGGTAATAGCGGTAAATTTTGGAATGAATACTCGACAAGTTAAAACAGTTATTACATTTTTCTGAACAGAAAAAAAAAGAGCTTATTTATTTGAATGTGATATCCGGAAAATGTTTGAGAGAAAAAAACGAAGATGGAGAAGTATGATGCTCCCCGAAACTCCGAGCTACGGAGCTCCGAGCTTCGTTTTCGAAGCTTCGAAACAACCGCTGGAGCTCCAGAGCTTAACACGATTTTTGTAATAATTTTATTTCATTTAAACGTGCTTTTTAAAGTAAATTTTTTTAGGTTTTTAAAGTGAATAGTTTTACAACTACTAAAAACGGTATTGTAATCCCAAAAAATATGTATGAACCAACTAAAAATATATTTTTGGTGAACCGAAGTAAACGACTTCAACCACAACTACGCTTAAAATCCTTTACTTTGGGCGAAGTTTTGAAGTTTTAAAGCTTTTTGCGCTTTAAATGTCCGAAACTTCGATGGCAGGTAGAAACGTCAGTCTAGTAAAAAAAAAGATATGAAAAACTTAAACTTAACTTTTTCAATTATTTGGTTGAAAAAGCGTATTACAACCGCGAAAAAAAAACACTTCAGTATAAATTAAACTAAGCTCCTAAAAAATTATGGACGTAAAAGTAAAACAAAAATTGCAAAAAATGCATATAGTTTAAACAAGAGAATAAATTAGCCTTAAAATTTAATAAACTATGTAAAACAGTTAAATAATATGTTAGCTATTTATAAGATTTAGAGTATAACACCTCCGCGTTTGACGAAAATTATAAAAATAAATCTAATTTTTCAAAATCACGAGTTTTTTTATGAAGTTTTATCATTAAAATTATTAATACAATATCCTAATTATTCAAGGAAATAAATTTTCTTTTTGATTAGATTCCCAAGAGTTTTGAATTATTATCTTATTATGTTAATAACTAATTAATAATTAGCGGTTTATAATTGCCCACCAAAGCAAAATGTTTTTATAAAGATTTATTTTCAAAATAAAAATAGCATAAAAAACTATAAAATGGAAAAAAAAAACAATTACGCTGGAGTATATATTTAAAAAAAAAGTTGTTATTTTTGATGCAATGGAATTTGAAAAAATCATGTTCACAGCGATTTTTGACAATTCTTAAATCACAAATTCTCAAAGCTTATGGTTTTTTTTACATAAAATATAGCCTTATAAAAAAATAAAAATTTTTATAAACAGAAAAAAGTTTATATTATGAGGAAAATTCCATGGCAGCTGACATAGGGCGGCTACTTGGTCTAAAAAAAACTGCTGGCCCACCACTGCTAGGAATCTCTGCCCGGTGCGATGCGTCCCTGGCTTACGACTTAAGGCTGGTTCATACTTATGTAAAAACGTCCTCTGGACAAAGTCCAAAAGCACGTTTTTACATACGTTTATATACTGTGCTTGTCCTTTGGACTTTGTCCAAAGGACGTTTTTACATAAGTATGAACGCCTACGCCATACGCCTTACGCCTTACGCTTTACGCCTTACGCTTTACGCCTTACAACTTACAACTTGGCTTACGACTTCGCCTTACGCTTTACACCTTACACCTTACAACTTACAGCTTGGCTTACGACTTACGTGTAACCCTAACGGGTTACAACGGGTAACCCACTCTGAAGTGACAACTGAGAACGCGTTCCACACGTATTTACACCATTGTGACTTATCGTTACGGTGTTAATGCGTTTTCACTTGTCACTTGTCGCTGGAAAATAACTACAGAAGCTCCGTGGTTCCATAGAGCTCCCAAAACAAGTTCTTTGTTTTTAATCTTTGGAAACATTGTTAATTTGCGAATTACGCATTTGCAATGACTTTTTTGTATGACTTACATTAAAAACAAAGCAATAAACATTTTTTAAACAGATGCAAAATACGATTTAAAAATAAATGTCATATTTTAGCAATTTTTTTATAAACTTTATATTTTACCACAAAAACACCAATTTTTTAGCAATTAAAATTGACTTATTTTTGTACAGTTTGTGAAAAGGTGGGATTTAAAAAAATGTTGATTCTACTTGATTTTTGTCAAAACCCTATAACCGCACAATTTTATGATTAAATTATTTCTGGTTAACCTCGTAATTTTGTATGGGTACATGAGCGGAATAATCAAAATTGTGTGGTTATGACGTTCAAAAAACAAAATTAACGCAGAAAAACGTTCAAAAACCGAAATTAACAAAAAAAATTTTGAAATTCTCGGCTTTTTATAAAATTTACATAAACTAAACAATTTTAGCCCCTATAAATTTTGCATTGTCGTTTCAAACAAATTAAATTTTTGAAAAATATTATTAAAATAAGTATTGAATTACTAATATTAAATCATTTTTTTCTGAAAATTTTAAATAATTTTATGGTTAAATAGTCGATTCAATGCTGCAAAATATCGAGGTTAGCTAGATTTGATTTGCGTATAATTGGACAGCCAACCGTGTAATTCTTTTTTATTTCTTTAAAAAGCAAAAAAGTGTACATCAGAATTTACTTTTAATTAATAAATATATCAGGATTTATACGAACAAACTTAGTTTTTTTGATTTGCCATTTTGGCGCCTTTCTGTTTAATTTAAAATAATGATATTTATTGTTTTTTATAGACGCCCCACAATAATTTGAATCCCGACGTTTAGTAAATTCAAAAAGTTCAAAATTAAATAAATTTTTTAACGACTAAAATTTGTAAAACGGTGGAATTTTAAAACTCTGTGTGACGTCAAAACCACATAGTTGTAACAAAAATATATAATATAACGAAAAAGTTCCAACTCCTATATAAAAAATTAAGTCAGCGATAGCTACTATATAATGAGCCACTCCATTTAAATGGCACCCTTAATAACAATGGCATAGTAGCCATTTTAATTAGCGCGAATTAAATAGAGAAGAAGCCATTATAATATCATAACTTAATTTCATTTAGATAGATAATATGCCACTGCCGCATCGCCTTAGAACCCATGGTGCTCTTATCGGGTGCACAACATCGACAGTGCCAAAGAGAAAAACCATAGCCTAACATAACCACAACTACAGCAAGTTTAAATAAAAACCATAAAAACAAAAATAGCAGCTAAGCAGCTAGACCGAGAATGAAGAAGCAGAACAGAATTGGTTAATTAGGGACAGTTAACATGAAAGTGAATTATGTTAATAAAGTTGTTATGCCAGGTATTATGTTTTTAGGTATTATAAAAATTTTTTAAAAACTGTATGTAATACATAAAAGCTGTTAAATAGATAAATATAATTTTAGCTAAGATTAAAGTTTTTAGGGATTGGAGTTATGGTTAAAAGCATTACACGGTTACTAGCTGTGACACATATAGAAAAGCCATGAAAATACTAAGCTAACAGTGACGAACTCTTTGACTCTGCCAAGATTGTCCAAAAGTTGACAATGTCGAAATTGGGGCAGATTGGACAGGTACAGACAGGAAAAATCTGTCATATTGTCTCACAGTGAAAGCAAGTTTATGGAAAAGCCGCTTCAGCCAGACAAACTCACCTACTTTTATCTGGGCTTGAGACCAGCCTATTTTGAAGCAGTGGTAATTTCATTTAATATATACTCGTACGCAAGTGTAATACTGTACTGGCCGCATGAGTTTTCTCGTGTCGGACAGTATTACACTTGTGAATATATATGAAATAAAATTAGGTATGCTATTATAATGGGTTCCTGACCATTTTAACTCGCACGAATTAAAATGGCTACTATGCCATTATTATGGAGGGTGCTATTTAAATGGAGTGGTTTATTATAATAGCTATGTACCGTTGACTTATATAGGAGTTGCACATTTTTCGTTATATTATACATTTTTGGTTGTAATGGATGCTCTATACAATTTTACAAAATACAATTTTATAAAATAAAACAGATGTATAATATTTTTAAATTGATGCTAGGGTAGTGCATTTAATTTCGGCAGTTTTCCAAATTGGGCATTTTTGATTTTGGACTATATCTTTGGTAATCCTGGACGGAATACGACGTTTGATAGCTCAAATGAGAGCTAATTATATGTAGATGACTGTCGTGAGCTTTTTTTGTTATGTTATGATATTTTTATGTGATATTGTGTGATTTATAAAAAATAAAATTGTTACTCGTTTTTAGAACATGGGCATTTCATGATTACGCAATAAATTGGTTTAAAAAATAAACTGTCCTGGTAAAATTTAGTCTATTTTCCGAATTTTTAGTCCCCGTTGTTCTACGTTGCGACTGTGGTGAGCAATCGTTATAAAATAAAATAGTGTAATTTAGGCACACATATTGCTGTAGGTGAAAACAGGTTGAATTAAGTGGTCGGGTGTAAAATTATAGTTGTAAATAGTTAAACGACAACGTTGAAATGTCTGGGGGTCATAGCACTGCACTTAAACTCGATTAAGGGGGTCCTTTCAAAAAGTGCCGAAATTAATAGCACTTTTTCCCAAATTTTGCTCATTTTGATATCATTTGGCATTTCAGCGTAACTTTTTTCCAGTTTACACGTTGAACAACAAGTAGAAGCTTAAATTAAATAAAACTTTCTGGAGATAATGATAGGCTTTTAATTTTTTGAAAATGATGATTTTTTGACTAAGAAACAATCGATTGTTTGTAAAGTGCCGAAATTAAATGCACAGATTTAATTTCGGCAATTTTCCATTTTTTTTTTTAAAACTGATTTAATTAAATAAAAAACTACTTTCGTACAGTGAAACTTTTGTGACGCAACGCACTATCGTGAAATCTTCAAAATGAGTTATCAAACATGAAAATCGGGCCATACAGTGAAAAGTTACATTGGAAAAACAAAAAAGTGCCGAAATTAAATGCATCCCTATCAGCAAGTCAAAAACAACTAACAAAATTTTTGCAAAACACTCTCTAAATAAATATTTTCAAATAATTTCGCATGTTTTAAACAACCAAAAATTTATAATAATACTTTAAAACTCTAAATTTTAATTCGTTTTGTTCCATAAATTGTCAATGTCTGATGTAGCAAAATCATTAAAATTTCTTTTTTTAATTTATTAAAATTATTTATATATTTTTTATTATTTCGAATGGTTTAAATATTACCTAAAATTTAAAAAAAGCTTAAATTAGGTGCTATTTGTATTATAAAATGCTAATTTTGTTTTAAATATATTAATTCAAATATTTTAGAACAATAGTTTAGCGTACATTTCTATTAGTGTTTTTTTTGTAATTTCTAAAATAAAAGAAAAAACAAAACATAAAATCAAAATTGTTGACAAAACACACTTCCGATTTTGTCTTATTTTTAAAGTTTGAGTAATTTTGTTTGCAAATCCTTTTTGAGTATTGGGCTAAAAGACGTTGGTTAGATTCCAACTCCAAGCTTTTTTTTTAAATTTAAAAATGAATAATTCTATTAGGGTGAAAATAGCTAGGTGGTAATGTAGCCATTTGTTGCTTGAGAAAATAGGGTAGTGCATTTAATTTCGGCACTTTTTCGTTTTTCCAATGTAACTTTTCACTGCATGGCCTGATTTTTATGTTTGATAGCTCATTTTAAAGCTTTTACGAAACTGCGTTGCGTCATAAAAAATTCACTGTACGAAAGTTGTTTTTTTACTTAATTAAATCAGTTTTTAAAAAAATGAAAAATTGCCGAAATTAAATGTATGCATTTAATTTTGGCACTTTACAAACAATCGATTGTTTCTCAGTCAAAAAATCATCATTTTCAAAAATTTAAATACCTATCATTATTTCCAGACAGTTTTCTTTAATTTAAGGTTTTACTTGTTGTTCAACGTGTAACTGGAAAAAAGTTACAGCTAAACTGCTAAATGGTATTAAAATGAGGAAAATTTGGGAAAAAAGTGCATTTAATTTCGGCACTTTTTAAAAAGACCCCCTTAATCGAGTTTAAGTGTAGTGCTATGACTCCTACACATTTCAACGTTGTCTTTTAACTATTTACAACTACAATTTACCACCCGACCACTAAATTCAACCCGTTTTTACCTACAGCAATAGTGTGCCGAAATTACACGATTTTATTTAATAACGATTGCTCACCACAGACGCAACGTAGAACCACGGGGAATAAAAATTCGGAAAATAGACTCAATTTTACCAGGACAATTTAATTTTTAAACCAATTTATTGCGTAATCATGAAATGCCCATGTTCTAAAAACGAGTCACATTTTTTAAAATTATAAATCACACAATTTCACATGAAAATATCATAACATAACAAATAAAAAGCTCACGATAGTCATCTACATATAATTAGCTCTCATTTGAGCTATCAAACGTCGTATTCCGTCCAGGATTACCAAAGATATAGTCCAAAATCAAAAATGCCCAATTGGGAAAAGTGTCGAAATTAAATGCACTACCCTATCACGTGGAGAGAAACACCTGAGTCAAAATAATAATTGGTTACATCATCTCTAAAAACTTTTTTATTATTTTTATTTTATTCTTCATGTTCATTCTTCATTTCTTCCTGGCGGCGAGCGGTTACGCCCTTATTTTCAGCCTGAAGGATTTTACTTTTAGTTTCAAGCATTCAAAAAAGTCTATATCTTCAATAATTTGATCTGTCGAGATTGTGGCGCTATTGCAGAACGTGTGCCTTGCAAACCAAAGGTCCCCGGATGAAGTCCCGACGGAAACAAGCTATATTGTGATAATATTGATTGTTCGTTAATATTGTTATATGTGGTATTTAGATGAGCAGTTAAAGCTAAAGTCTTTCAGGCTGAAATTAAGGGCGTAACCGCTCTCCGCCAGAAAGAAATAAAAAATAAATCCGCGAGCGAGAAAAATTAAAAAAAAGTTTTCAGCGGTTATGTAGCCAATTATTATTTAATTGCGTCATGTGTTTCTCTGCAGGTGATATTTTCTCAAAGAACGAGTGGTTACTTTACCACTCATCTATTTTCACCCTGATAGAATTTATTTTTAGTGCCGAGTAATACCAGCCGTATTCTTCTTTATGCGGCTTTATCAAATAAAACAGGATAGAACAAATTTTTATTAAGTATAGCAGTCTTTTCGTGTATTTATATTTGGCGTTGGTTATCATTGTACTCTTTTCTTATCCTAAAAAACCTTATTCAGAATTAGTCTATCGTTTAACTAATATTGTTTTTAATATTACAAATATAAAAACAACACACAATATACAAGTTAATATAGGAGTCTTACTTGAAAAGAAGTAATCGTAACGTAGTCTAATTATTATTAAAATGCAATTTCCGTTTTGTAGGTATTTATAGATCCACCGTTTAAATTCAGTTAGTCATAGTATTTAAAAATTGAAAAAAAGCAGCAAGTTGAAACAATATCAAAAGATTACTTCTTAATATTTTTGGTTTTTCAGATATTTTTCACTGCTATTTAATTTATATTGTACCAGCATAATAAGAAATAAATGTTTAAAGCTAAAGTCTTCCAGGCTGAAATTAAGGGCGTAACCGCTCTACGCCAGGAAGAAATAAAAAAAGTTTTCAGCGGTTATGTAACCAATTATTATTTAGCTGCGTCATGTGTTTCTTTGCACGTCATATTTTCTCAAAAAACGAGTGGTTACTTTACCACTCATTTATTTTCACCCTGATAAAATTTATCTTTAGTTTAAAAACTCGATTGAACAAAAAAAAAGTTTCAAACAACATTTTTAAAAAATAAACAGAAAATTTTTATGTGTTTCATTCACCTTTAAAAAATATTCTATTAAATAAATAAAAATTTTGCTTGGCTTATAAAACTAATTTTAACAAACCTTTTGCATATTATAAAATAAATCAAATAAAGAGTTTATTTGTCAATAAAATATTAAAACTGACAAGGCGACGTCAAATAAAGAAAATTAAATACACTATACATATTGCCTAATAAACAATGCAATAATTATCCAAATCAACATAATTCAATAAAATCTGCTTGAATTTCCTTGACGAGTTGCTCATAACCACTCAATTTTCCAAATATTAGCCACGCAATAATATTTACGAACATTGTAATTAAAATTTTCGATAAGTTTAGGAATTTGTTACACTTTTATTTATAACATAAATTATCACATTTAAAAATATTTATATTTCAATTAACTTTGTAATTGATTTTTACTATAAATCATTACCAAAAGTAAATTTAATTTTATCTTCATTGCAACCTTTTGAAGTACAAAAGCTTTAATTTGCATTATAGCCTTTATAAAAATGTGACAAATTTTTAAATAAAATTTTTGCAAAATATTTTTAATTTTTTTCTGAACACTTTATGTCATCATTGAGATGAGGAGAACAAACAAGAGTATCGGCCTCTAGTGAAAGGCGCGTAAAATAGAACCAAAAATTGTGTTAGGATGGCACTTTTTTAAACAGGCAATAAATAACTATAACTAAATATATTAAAGTTTCTAACTACCATTAAGTTTAAAATAAAACTTTTCACTAAAAAATATAAATAATCGATGCTCTTTTTTGGTATTGTTTCATTGACAATTTTTGACACAAGACAGTTGTTGAAAATGTCAGATTTTTCAGAGAAGTATTTTAAAGGATTTTTAATAAAAAATTTTAAAACAATAAAAAAGTTTTAAACAATGTAAATTGTCTTTTTTTAGAAAATTTTTTTGGGAAATTAAAGTGATGAGTTCACAATTTGTTTGTGTGGGTTTTTTTTTTGAAAAATTTAGCGTGTTATTGCATCTGAGTAGTAAACGCCAAGTTCTGCAACCAGGATAAAAAAAATCAATTTTTTTTATTTTAACATTAAAAAAGTTTGGATGTCAAAAATTTTAAGAATTTAAAATTAAGACAATTTTTTGAACAGAAAACATATATTTTTACCTTAATATCACAATGTTTGTGGTTTCAAATTAGCAGGTAATTATAATACAGAACAATTTTTCCCGAAATTTTTTTGCAAAGACGGCAAGGTCGTTAACTTTGACCCACACCACTACGGACTACGGTGTCACCGATGTATGAAATGAGGGTGTAAAATGTATCTTTGGTGTTCTCATGACTTAAAGCTGCGGTGCAAAGTCAAACTTTTTGTCTTCGATTTTGATAATTTTTTGATAATTTGTTTGTGTTTTTTTAAATGCAGCGTGTTATTGCATCTGAGTAGTAAACGCCAAGTTCTGCAACCAGGATAAAAAAAATCAATTTTTTTTATTTTAACATTAAAAAAGTTTGGATGTCAAAAATTTTAAGAATTTAAAATTAAGACAATTTTTAAAACAGAAAACATATATTTTTACCTTAATATCACAATGTTTGTGGTTTCAAATTAGCAGGTAATTATAATACAGAACAATTTTTCCCGAAATTTTTTTGCAAAGACGGCAATATCGTTAACTTTGACCCACACCACTACGGCGTCACCGATGTATGAAATGAGGGTGTAAAATGTATCTTTGGTGTTCTCATGACTTAAAGCTGCGGTGCAAAGTCAAACTTTTTGTTTTTAATTTTGATAATTTTTTGTGACAACCTTACCCCCGCCCCCAATAGCCCACAAACATTTTTTCAACAAAATATCTTCGGTGGTTCAAAATGGCGTTTTCGAACGAGCAAAATTTTGTACGTGAAGAACTGCTCAATGAGTATAAAAATTAAAGTTACAAATTATGCACTCAAAGAAAGCGGCTTTTTTCTACTTTAATTGAATACCTTGATGGTTAAAATTAGTGCCGTATTTGTTAAGATATTGCGTTTCTCGTACAAAAAACGCACGATTTTTTTGGAAATAAATGAAGCGACGACAGTTAATCGATGAAGTTTGCCCAACATTTTGGCCGTCACTTCGTATTTTTAGCAAAAAAAGTCGCGGGTTTTTATACGGGAAACGCAATATATCGACAAATACTGCAGCGATCTTAACGACCAAGGTATTAAATTAAAGTAAAAAGTAGCCGCTTTCTTTGAGTGCATATTTTGTAACTTAAATTTTTATACCCATTGAGCAATTTTTCAAGTACAGAATTATCGAAAAAACGCCATTTTTTGAGGGTCATAATTCCTGAAACACTGGAGATATTTTGTTGAAAAAATTTTTATGGGCTATTGGGGGAAAGAGTAAGGTTTTCAAAAAAATATCAGAATCGAAGACAAAAAGTTTGACTTCGCATCGCACCTTTAAGCTAACGAATGTGCGCGACAAAAAACAACAAGACACAAAATCAGTTTTGACCAACTGATTTCAAAACCTAACAAACAGTTTATTTTAAAGAAATATACAAATATTCGTCGCCATCTGCAAACATTTTAAAGCCGCAAGAACCTAATGCAATTATGACATAAAAATGCAGTTGCAATAATACCTAGTAAAAGTGCTATTGGTAAATCAAATATCGACTCATAATATTAAATCAAATATTCAAAACAAAACACTAAATAATTTTATATTAAACAATAAATAGCTTACATATGTTTACAAATTCGTATCAAATTCACTATTTTTTAACAAAATACCAATTTTTACAGCTAAAAAACTGATTTTTTCACATTATGTGAAAAGGCGGGTTTAAAAAAAATCATCGATCTAAATCCTTGTATAAAAAACGTCACAAAAGCAAATTTAATTGACTTTTATAGTTTAACATGGTCAGCAAAATTTCAAATATCTATGCACTAAGTACTTATTAAAATGAGTTTTTAGGCCTTATTAAATGGCAAATAAAATCTAGCTGACCGCGATATTTTTAGTATTGAATCGACTATTTAACAACAAAAACATTCAAAATTTTTCACTAAAGCGGATTAATAACAAAGATTAAAAACTGTATTTTAATAATTATTTATCAAATTACTTAATTTGTAATCTAAATGCAAATTTTTTAAGGGCTAAAGTTGGTTAATTTTTGTATATTTTGTGAAAAGGTGGAATTAAAATTCTGCGTTCTCATTATTTGTTTTTTTAATACGTCTTTACCGCACAATTTTAATTGGTCTTATCATGTCTGCATTCTAATTATCAGCGTCAGCCAGATATGATTCAACCATAAGTATACATAAGCAAATGTTTTTTCAAAAAAAATTAGTTTTCAATAGACTTCAGCAATGTTAATAGTTAGAGTTCGCGTTTAACCATGCATAATAGGATTCAAATTTCACCAAATCATTATATAATGACACCCGTTAACTGAGCCGGTAAAATACCCTCCTGTAAAAATAACATTTTCGCCCAATCAGTGGTTTCTCTATGATTGTTTTATTTGAAGACTTTCTTGAATTTACGTTTGTATTGAGCGTTCAAGAGGGTTTACTTTAATTATTTGCGAAATTTTCGTTTAATAAATTTTGATTGCTTCCGCCAACAATATATAACAAAAGAGAATGTCCGACTGTACACTAAACTGTTGACCAAAATTTAGCGGAAAAAGTCGCACTTTTAAATTCGTGTGCGAATTTTCTCGCAAAAATCCGCCATTTTCTGCTAGTTTTCCCGCGCTGCGATTTTTAACACAGTGTCAGTCTTCTCGCAGTGGGGAATGCGACTTCTTTTGCACCCTATGCTGTTTTATTCACACTGCGATTATTTTAGTACTGCGAGTGTAACTGAACAAC
>JASAMX010015751.1:0-11154 GCA_030248175.1 Microlaimidae sp. YZB2_3
AATGCCATCAGGTAGCTTCAAATAAAAACACGCAACTTTTTTGCAAAACACATTAAAAACTTGATTTTGGAATAGTTTGGGATGTTCCTAACCGCCTTCAATTACTTATAATTGTTTTAAAATGCAAATTTTAATTAATTTCGGCATATAAATAAGCAATTTCTTATTTTGGAAAACCGCCAAGCAGTCCATTTACAATCATTTGGAATGGTTAAAACTATACTGAAACTAAGAAAAGTCTTTTTAAAATTAAAAACTAAGTGCTGTTTGTTTAATTTTTGTTTAAATTTATATTAGTATTTTTAATTCCGCTTATTTTTTCACAAATAACCGCAATTCATTCTTGTTTATTGCATTATTTTAATCATTGTTGCAAATGAAAAAATAAAAAAATAAAATTAACATTATTATGAAAACAAATCGCAAATTGACTTATCTTTTTAAGAAAAACGCAAAAAATTAAAGGATCGTTATGTTAAATTGATATATTTGTAAGGGTTATCATAATCAAACTGTAAAAAACTTTGCTTGTTAGATTTGTCGCTTCCAGAAAGCATTCGAGTTTAGTTTCAAAGCACAAATTTCAACTTTATTTTTACTAATTTAAAATCATTGTTCACGAAAATACTATTTTAGTGATGATTTCTAACTATTGTAACGTTTAATTAAAAACCAAAATTTATTTAGCACAAATTGATATATTAAAGCACTTCAACGTAGTGAAACATATCATCGTGTAGAAATTTTTATGAAGCATAGCTTTAAACTTAAGAAACTAAGAAAACTTTTTTCAAATTTTATTTTTTTCTTTTTGTACCCTCTCTCATACAGTAAAGGACGCTTATTCAGAACTGGTCTATAGCATCGAAACAATTGCGCTTTTTTCAAATTTTAATGCTATAAAGAAAAGGAGTAAATAATTGAGCGCTGTACGGAACCAAGCGTGAGAAACATTTTTTTAAAAAAGCCCTGTCAATGCAACGTCAAATTTTTCGCCTTACCAACCTTAGAGGTCTAGACCCCTAAAATCTCCTGTTTAGCTACACCCATGCCGCCGATCGACATTTTTGTTATGTTAGGTAAGTCCTTTAAAACAAAAAAAAAGATTACATTTATTTGGAATAAATGCATTAAGACGTTACGCTGTTTGATTATCACATTTAATGCAACAGTGAATAATTATGGACTTCTTCACGGGAGTTTGGTTTTCAATGATCTTGTTTTGGTTTGTAAATGATATAAAAGTATATGACAATTTTAGCGTAAATATTCAAGGGTTAAACGAAGCAAATAAAACCGTGCGAGAAAAGATTTTTGAATTTTCATTACAGGTCATTTTCAGCCTTTTTTAACAACTCAGCGAGTTTGCAAAACAAAATGGTGCTAGATACGTAAGAGAGGATTGTGTTTAGATTTTTTTTGTTTTTTTTTTTTTGAAGTTTTTTTTAATTCAAGAAAGAAAGTGACACATTCTACAAGCTTTGTTTCAATTTTTTTTAAGGAAACTTTTAAGCTACCTAGCAAGCACTTAAAATAAAAACGCAAAAGGAATAAAAATATATTTAAGTCACAGAAAGCCGACCAGATTGTTTAAAAGGTAAAAATAATAATGAAATTCATGGCTAAATATTCAATCAACATCTGATTCTGAGAATTCTCTTGAAAGCCGCGCGGAACTCTGGATTGAAGGCGGCGTAGATGAACGGATTAATGGCGGAATTGCAATAACCGATCCAGAAGAAAATCTTAAAGATCAAGTCCGGCGCGAAGACTGCGAAGGCGCTAAGGGTGTAGCAAGTGAAGAAGGGGAGCCAGCTGGCTACGAAGCTGAGCAAAATGAGTCCCAGGATCATTGTGGCAAGCCGCTCCTTCCGCTTTAGCAGCCTCTTCTTGTGGCTGAAGTTGGTGCTCAGCTGGTCGGTGAGCGAGCCCGTTCCGGTTGTCGCCGCACTTTCCGTCCGTGGCAGTCGAAAAACTTCCGCCCGGGATCCGATTTTAGACTCGAGTGCCTCAGTTCCAATGCAGTTTTCGGTGCCGTCCGTCTGTGTCGCCGCCGCCGCCGTCGTCGTCGTCGGGCAGAAAGAAGAGACGGAGTCGATGGTCGGAGCGGAGCTGATCGGACGGTCGGTGATAACTTTGAACGGACGACTCTCCGGGCTATTGTCGACCCCCGCCCGGTTGTTAAAGGAAGTCTGGCGAAGGTCGCTGAGCAAAGTGAAAGAAACTTTGTGAGTCGGGTTGGAGGACACGGACGCGTGCTTTAGATTGGATTCCCTAATGCTCAGCATTCTAGCGGAGTCGAAACTGTCGTTTTTCTCCAGCAGTAAAGGGTCCATTTCTTTCGAATTCTGAAATAACATTAAGTTTAGTTTTAAGAATATCTTGAGACGCAAAGTTAATTAGTTGGAGCGAAATCTGGGATTTTCGGCGTAAAATTTTTATAAAAACAAACGAAACAGGTCTTAAAAGTTTACGTCAAAAATCCCACATTTTGTGCAAAAAAGGAACAAGACGCAAATTAGTACATTACCAGTGCCATTGACATTTGAAGCTCTTGGTAAAGAAACTTTATTTCGTATTGTTTGATGTAAACGAACGGTTTTCTTGAATAAGATTACAGTCTTTTTAAATCGAAAATTACAAAAACATACTCCTTAAAATTTAAATATTCAAATAAATTAATTGTCTCCGGATTATTACGTTTTGTTTGTTTTATCAATTATGTATATCAATTATAAGAATAATATCAGCCATTTTTAGTATAAAATAGTAGTAAAAACACCTTGTTTGATAGGGTCCATTAAAGTTAAGTCGAGGTGTGGGGTAACCTTAAATTTGGGGCTTATCTCTATTTGTAATGGGGTCCCATTATGTTTCAGTTACACCTTGATTTTAAAGCGACGAGATAAGCCGATTTTTAATGGGTGCCTAGAAATAATGGGCCCCCTTTAACTTTTGAGTTACCGGCCCCAATTTTGTAAATTAACTGCGTTGCATGAACATTTTGCTTTATTTTAATTTAATAATGTGTTCTTAAGGTGGAACACTACAGTTAAAACCGCACAAACTTTGTACAGTCACTGTTCATTACAGCTGTAACCAATTTTTAAAAACTACATACTGTATTAATCCTCATGTCCTGAACATCATTTTTTATATTTTGATGAAACATAAAAATTAAAAATAAGCTGTGGCAATGGTCCACAAAGGGGATTCCGACGAATCGCAGGTTTTTTTCACAAAATGACATATAAAATTTTTTTGTGCATGTCGATTTTAAAAATTTTTTGTACATAATTAGAAGACGAGTAGATAAAATTTTCCTGTTGTTTTCAGCAAAATCGTATAGAAAAAACTCGAGAAAACCCGACATTTTGAAAAGTTTTTTGAGAAAATTTTATTAACTTTGGAGCCTAATTTCTCAGTAGATCTCTATACGATTTTTAAATAAACAACGCCAATGTTTCTAACCCGTTGAGTTCTCCATTTTGATATATATTTTATTAAAATCGGTCTGTAAAC
The DNA here is from genome assembly GCA_030248175.1 of Microlaimidae sp. YZB2_3. Taxonomy (NCBI): domain Eukaryota; kingdom Metazoa; phylum Nematoda; class Chromadorea; order Desmodorida; family Microlaimidae; species Microlaimidae sp. YZB2_3. The sequence continues at coordinate 3,523 of JASAMX010015751.1, forward strand.
AAATTTTCATAATTTTGCAACGGATGAATTTGATTTGACGTCGGGAAACTACATTTTGAAACATTCGTTTAAAAGTACTTTTTAAGACAGGTAACCAAGACGAGCAGTAGCCGAGTGGTTAGAGCGAAAGACTCAGCATACAGAAGGTCTAGGTTCGAATCCCCCTGGGATTTATTTTTAACACCAAAAAAAATTTTTTTTTTAATTTTAACTTTTTTTTTAATTTTTTTAACTTTTTAATTAACAAAATGTACATTATTCAATACTGTATTCAACCCAAAGTACGTACTTTAAGGTGGTTTTGAAGTAAAACCGGGGTAGAGTCAGAGTGTTCCTCCTAGGGGAGGTCGCAACCCCCCCTAGCGCCCCCTCGGGGGTCAAATCAAAAAACGAAGTTTGGATTCGTAATCAGGACCCCCGAAAACCCACGAGTGGTTGTTTTTGAAAAAATCAAAGAAATTTTTGGAACTGTAGTGTTCTACCTTAAAGAATGTCAAAAAAACTAATGTGTATTATTGTGTTTTTTTTCCTAAACACTGGATGGTACGGGTGGGATTGCCGCGTAACAAAAACCAATCGGAGAAATCATCACTTTTCGTTCTGTTTGATTTAGTTTCCGGTCGACGTAAAAAATCAATCATTGTTACGGAAGGCTTTTATTCAGCTGTGAGCAGTTTTTTTTCTCGTTATTTTTGTATTTATTATTTTGATCAGTAAATTATTAACAAACAAGGCCTAGATCAACAAAGTCGTTTTTAAGAAAATACACAAAGTATTGCAGTTTATATTGAAACTCATGTTTATATCTAATATAAAAAAGAGTAACGAAGGAGAAATATTAATATTTAATTTTGAGTAATCATCATGGGTGGCGCGGGAGCGCCACGAGGCGATTTAGCCCCGTGGAGCCGCGCCAACCATAATTAGAGAACGTGGGTAAATTTTGAGATTCATGTTCATCTCCTTCTTCTTCTTCTTATTATTATTATTATTCTAACGCTCAATTCTTAAAATCGATATTCCTCCTTCGTTACTGATTGATAAAAAATAAACATGGGCTCCTTGGAAAGAAGAAAGAATTACGCAACTTTTTTAGGACCCACTTTTTTATTTAGGTCCTTGTTATCGATTTATTGATCAAAATAATAAATGGAAAAAATAGACAAATATAAACCCCCAACCGCACAATAACAGCCTTTTGGCAACAATAAGGATTGTACAGAGCAGACAACGAACAGCCCCTCATAGAAACCGTACAAAAAAGCAGACCGGTTTTAATTGGTACAGAAACCGAACCAGTTCCCAGCGCCATCTGCTTCAACCGCGCGAAAAACGGCGAAAACAACAGAGTACTTTTTTTAATTCTTACATTACTGATGACAAAATTAATTCAAAGTTTTATCATGGGTGGCGCGGGAGCGCCACGGGACGATTTAGCCCCGTGGCGCCGCGCCAACCATTATTAGAGAACGTGGGTAAATTTTGAAAGTCAGAACCTTCTTCTTCTTCTTCCTTCTTCTTATTATTATTATTCCAACGCTCCATCCTTAAAAACGATATTCCTCATTCGTTACTGATTGATCAAAAATAAACATGGGCTCATTAGAAAGAAGAAGGAATTACGCAATTTTCTTAGGAAGAACTTTTTTCATTTAGGTCCTTGTTATCGATTTATTGATCAAAATAAAAAATTTGAAAAATAGACAAATAAAAACTCCCAACCGCACAATAACAGCCTTTTGGCAACAATAAGGATTGTACAGAGCAGACAACCAACATTCCTTTATAGAAACCGCACAAAAAAAGCAGACCGGTTTTAATTGGTGGCAGAAACGGAACCAGTTCCCAGCGCCATCTGTTTCAACCGCGCGAAAAATGGCAAAAACAAGATTACTTTTTTAATTCTTGCAATTCTGATGACAAAATTAATTCCAAGTTTTATTTATTAAAAAATAATAATAAGCAGCGATAGCACGAGAGCGCCACGCGCCTGTAATCATCGGTGGTGCGGGGATGCCACACTGCGATTTAACCCACGGCACCGCGCCAAATATACTTAGAGACGTGAGTAAATTTTGTAATTCATGTTCATCATCTTATTATTATTATTATTTTTACTTTAAAAATTATAATTGCAATCATTGGCGCACGGCATCGCGACAACTATATTTAGAGAACGTAGGTAAACTTTGTCTGGAGCGCAAGTACACCGCACTAACTCTAATTAATTTTTTCAAATTTATAGTTGTTTCTTACACATACAAATATAATCGCCTAATTGAAACAGTGGCGATTTCGCGCTTGCCAAAGATTGCTGTGAGTATGATTTTTTAAATTGACATTTCATCAAACTAAAAAAAAACGCAACAGTGCTGTGTGATTAGATCAATGTCTAAACAAATCATTATCTTATGGTAGAAATTTTTATTTAGTGAGCAGCTGCCCAAACCAAATGCAAATTTCCTATAGTCCACATAATGTCCATCTCAGCCTAGTCCACATCTTTTCTGTCTAAACATACGCCCGGGGAAAAATCCCCCCTTTTTCCTGCTCTATTCTTAGAGCATTTTTCAAGGCTAGTTAAAAAATAATAATGTGTCAGTGGCGCGGGAGCGCAACCCGGCGGTTTAGCCCCACGGCACCCACAGCACCACAGCGCACTATAATTAGAGAACGTTGGAAAAATTTTTAGTAATTTATGTTCATCTTATTCTATTTATTATTATAATTCTAACGCTCATTATCTTAAAATCAATATTCTTAATCGTTCACGTGGTGATTTAACCCTAAGTACCACACCAACTATAATCAGAGAATCTGGATAAAATTTGTAATTTATGTTCATCATCTTCTTCTTCTAATTTTTTTATTCCAAAAAAATAATTGCAATCATCGGTGGCACGGGAGCGTTCACTGCAATTTAGCCCCACGGCACCGCGACAACTATAACTAGAGCACCTGGTAAATTTTGTAATTCATGTTTATCATCTTTTTCTTCTTATTTATAATTCAAAAAATATAATTCCAATCATCGGTGGTGCGAGGGTGCCTCACTGCAATTTAACCCACGGCACCGCGCCAACTATACTTAGAGAACGTGAGTAAATTTTGTAATTCATGTTCATCATCTTCTTCTTTTTATTATTTTTACTTTAAAAATTATAATTGCAATCATTGGCGCACGGCATCGCGCCAATTATATTTAGAAAACGTAGGTAAACTTTGTCTGGAGCGCCACTGCACCGCATTAACTATAATTAAACAACGCGGATAAATTTTGTAATTTAAATTCATCTTCTTCTTATTATTATTTCTTATTATTATTATAAATGATTTATCGGTGGCGCGGGAGCGCCACACGGATACTAAGCCCCACGGCCCCGCGCAAACTAGAGCAAACTCTTAGAGCATTTTTCAAGGCTAGTATATAAAAAACATAGACAAGTAATTTATATATAAATTTACCCACGTTTCTTTATTATGTATGATTAGCGTGGTGGTGGTGGGACTAAATCTTTCCGTGTCGCTCCCATATCACTCATGATATAATTTATGGAACGTGGTCGCTGCAACTTGAAAATTGATTACAAATTTATTCCCTGATTTCCAGATAAAAAATACGTTTATACCTTTTTATCCTCAATTTGCGCTATGGTCTTCTCCTGTTTGGCCACTTGTTTGATTTTCCCGCGCAGCCTGGTCTTGGTGATGGTAAAAATCCGGACGTAGACGAAAATCAGGATGGAAACCGGAATCCAAAATGAACCGAAGGCGGAGTAAAAAATGTAGCCGGCGTCGCTGCTCAAATTGCACTGACCCTTTAAGTACATTCGTGCATTTTATTAAGTCACTCAGATTACGGTCAGCAGTTTTTGCAAATACGATACCCAAAACCCTGTTTTTTTTTCTTTGAAATATTTTTACGGTTCAAAAAATGAAAATGACTTTTCAAAAAGGACAAAATAAGGTTTTTTAAGGCATACTGTATTTGAACCATTTTTCGTTCGCTGCAAATAGTTTTTTATAAAAATATAATAAAGAATTGATGTATTTTTAAATTTATTTTGACACTCTGATTGCAAATATAACAATATTTGTCGCGATATAAGTCTTTTAATAAAAAAAATTGCGATTTTTACCCAAATTTATTTCTTGAATGCGGACAACCAGTCGGAAAACACGACAGGTATTTTATAAATCTACCTATCTATTTTTTCACTTTTGTTGAAAATTCTATTGAAACCAACAATTTTAAAATAATCAATTAGCATTTTTCATTTTTTAAATAAAAATTTTCATAAAATTACAACAGGACACTTAAACTAAGCATTTTTAAATACCAACTAATCTGTAGACAGGTTTTTGTTTCATACGTTTCATTCTAAAATCGCAGTTTTTTGCACTAATACACTAATATCATGACAAATACTTTGTTAAAATTTACTATTAGGTTGTAAAAAAAAGTTAAAGGTATCCTTGTTTCTTTTTAAAGATTGCGTAGTCATAACAAATTATTGAAGTACAGAATGCCCGAAAAAGAAACCCTACTTTGGCTATTTTTATAAGGTTGTATATCTTAAACCGTTAAAATTATTTTGACGATAAAAATTTTAGCGCACAAGACGGGAGTATATGTCCACCAAAAATTACTAACATCGAATAGTTTATACGGTACAGAATGCCCGAAAAAGAAACCCTACTTTGGCTATTTTTATAAGGTTGTATATCTTAAACCGTTAAAATTATTTTGACGATAAAAATTTTAGCGCACAAGACGGGAGTATATGTCCACCAAAAATTACTAACATCGAATAGTTTATACGGTACAGCTGTACCAAGAATATATAACACAAGAGAATGTCCGACTGTACACTAAATTTTTGACCAAAATTTTGCGAAAAAAGTCGCACTTTCGAATTTGTATGCGACTTTTCTCGCAAAAATCCGCCATTTTATGCAAGTTTTCCCGCGCTGCGATTTTTTACACAGTGTTAGTTTTCTCGCAGTGGGGACTGCGACTTCTTTCGCACTCTATGCTGCTTTATTCGCACTGCGATTATTTTCGCACTGCGAGTCGGGCTGCACAACAAAAAAAATAAAAACATAGCGGAGCAAAAATTTTGTGTTTAAATGAGTAAAAGTCTTTTTTTTTACCTTAAGATGTTAAAACTTTTTAGTTTTAATAAAATAAAGTAATTTTCCAATGTTTTAAAATTAAATAAAACAAGTTTCGAAGTGTTTTACTCCAGTGAAAATGACTACCAGCGTCTGTATTTTTTTTGTTGCGCGGCCAAGCTCGCAGTGCGAAAATAATCGCAGTGCGAATAAAGCAGCATATAGTGCGAAAGAAGTCGCAGTCCCCACTGCGAGAAAACTAACACTGTGTTTAAAATCGCAGCGCGAAAAAACTAGCAGAAAATGGCGGATTTTTGCGAGAAAAGTCGCACACGAATTCAAAAGTGCGACTTTTCTCGCAAAATTTTGGTCAAAAATTTAGTGTACAGTCGGACATTCTCTTGTGTTATATATTCTTGGCTGTACTAAACCTTTAAATATAACATAAAGATTCACAAAAAATATCTAATGACAAGAATGTTTTACCTTAACCCGTTTAGGGCGCCATCCGACCACCGGCGGGAAGCTGATGGCGAAGGAGATGAGCCACGCGGATCCGATCAGGAGCAGGATTCGACGCTGGGTTCGCTTCTGCGGGTAGGTCAGGGGAGCCACGATGCACCAATACCTGAAACATTCGAATGACAGTGCTGAATTAAGCAAAAAATATTTTGATGGTTTATGAATTACTGTGATTTTAGCTCAATTATTGTTATTTATTTTGGGGTAACCCAGCTTCCTGGCTGGTCTTGCTTAAATAAAAAAATTGTACCAAATGCTTTTGAATCAGTGAAAAGTTTACAATTGAGATTTATACACAATTTAAAAAAAATTTCCAGAATTTTTATTTTTGCGGCGTACTTTTGACAGATTTTTGTAAGATAATAAAATTTTATCTCTTTGATAAACGAAATTCGCATTACAATATTAACAAATTATTTATTGTTTACATATAATTTTTGATATATTTTATTTTGACTTATTGCATCAGATTTTTTACATAGTACGTAATTGTTTAACTTTGTTTTAATGTAATAAAAATGTGATGTTGCTATTTTTTAAATGACCCAAATTAATTTTTTGTATGAAATTTGAAAATGCATATTTGAACTACATAATTTGTGATTTAATGATTAATTCAATGACTATGAATGAACTGAAAAAGTATGTACTTTGCGGTTCTATGGACACATGCTTTTATATTATTTTATCAGATATAAGCTTTTTTATGCTACCCTTTTAACAATTCTAGGGTGTAATATTGGTACCTGTCCAAACTTATGATGCAAAGGTTTAGAATGGAAGAAGTGACAAAAAGCACATCGAGAGCGAGCCACATTTCGCACAGTATCAGACCCATGACCCATTCACCCACGATTTCATAAGTTAACGTAAGAGGCATAATAAGCCAACCGACCTAAAACTATGTTATTTAAAACAAATAAAACTAAAATCATTTTATGATTTTCACCTCGACTAAAAAATAGTATGCTACTAATTTGGATTTTTTAATTCTTATTTCCATCAATTGGAAACAAAATTTATATAAGAATTAACCCGTTACCGTAATTAATTTTGCTGCCGTTACAGCCGTGAAAAGTTCGTACGACAAAGGTGAAACCTTCGTCTCACGGTGGCGGTATTTTCGTATGACAAATAACGTACATAAACCGTATCGCCGTAAGCCCCACGGATGACCTAAGTCGTATTTCCGTTTAACCGTACAGCTTTAACCATTTCAATTTGCTCGCTCACTGGGCACTATTTGCGCACGGTTGTAGCCGTGGAAAACGGGTTAATATATTAATAAAAAGACGTGTATTAATCAAAGCACACATTTTTAAATATTTTATTGAAAGAAAGCGTAGTTAGCCAATTGTAAGTTTTAAATCTGGTCAATTTCTGGTAAATAGTGAATGAAAATTACCAATTTTCTAGAAAAAAGTGAAATCCGTACTAAATCACAATGGAATGGGCTTACCAAAAGATCCGCGACGGCTAAAGAAACGATAAGCCAGTATTGTTTGGCGTTGCGCAGTTTCTGCTCTTTCATAACGGCTATAATCACCAATAGATTGCCGCAGATGATGACCAAAATGACAACGACAACCACAAGGATCGTGACCGCCGCCGCCCCGGCGCTGTAGCAACTGCCGGGCCACACCGGGGGAGCCACACTGCAGTTTCCCGACATTTCACAGCTCCTTGAAAAAATGTGACTTGCATCGTTATTATGTATTTAAAGATTTTAAAGAGGTTAAACGGGTCCGCACAAAAACCTCATGGACAAATTCCGAAGGAGCATTAAGCCCTCTAAAGATTACAAAATTTTCATAAAGTAGTGTTAATTCCCCATAATTATAATGCGGTTGCAATATTTCTTTTATATTTAACTCTTAGAACACACAAAAAAAATTATCATGACAAAATTTAGCGTAATTTAAGGCTTTGCTTAGGTTTGGAAAAAATGATTTATTTTGATGTTTTTTATGATAGCAATACGTAACTGAACGAATA
>JASAMX010015752.1:0-13439 GCA_030248175.1 Microlaimidae sp. YZB2_3
CCGAAATTACCCAGTCAAAACTACCATTCCGAGAACACTCTACAAGATTTCGGGGTTCAGTGGTACAAGCTTGTCACAATATTTGTATATAACCTTTGAAACAAAATGAAATAAACCTTTGATAAAATGAAATGAACCTTTGACTTAGTTGTATCACCAAAAATCCCATGTTGTTTAACTAGCTGATTTTCAGTATAACTTTATATTATGGTGGACAATTCATCCAACACGAAAATCCAACGAGCATTGTTAGAATATTTTTCTCGAAAATTTATATCTTCATTTAATTAATCAGATCAAATTTTATCCTTATTGCTTTTTATTTTACAAATTCTCTATATTTACTGTTGTCACAGAACTCTGGAACCATTTTTTCCGTCTATGTTCGTAATCAAAGTGCGTTCGCAATTGCCATGTTAATTTGTTGGGATTAAATATCGGTTTTGGGGTAAAAATTAATTTCTTGAGGTGAGCCCCGGATTGTGGGTACGTGTTATAATTGTTTTTGTTAAAGTACGTTTTAATATACATATTTTTAACTTTATAAAAAACAAAATTTTTATTGCTTTTTAAAGTAAACGCATTTTATTGTTATTTGAATTTTAATGTGTATACCTCAACGAATTTTAATTTGTATATTGTTTAATGTTTGTTTGATAACATTTATAAAGACGTTTTATATTGATGTGATATGAATAAAATCTTAATAGATCAATAAATTTTTGTAAGTTATGTTTTAACATTAAATAGAAAAAAATAAACTAGAATTTTTAGCAATCAATTTCAAACCAATTAGTAATATTTGTCAAGTTTTTATTATTTAGAATATGTCAAGTTTTTAGTTTTTAAATATGGGAGGCAGTTCTATTTTTTAAACTTTCTGTTGGAATTATAAAACTATAATGCATCGTCGAAAAAAACATTAAATTTGAGCAGTAAAATATATTGTTTGTCAAACTAAGTTTGGCAAAGTATTCTTTCATAAACAAACAAGCTAAATTTAATTATATCATAACCTTGGACAGAACAGTTTTTTTAAATCATAAGCTTTTTAAACGAAATAACTGTCACAAAGCTTGACCTGGAAAGTTATAATGATTATAAAATTGCTGAAATAATGAAGTTTTAAAAGCGTTCATTGTTTTTTTATGGTTGCGAACACATAATACTGATTAAAACTAGGTCATGTTTATTCCCAATGCAAGCACGTCTGGTGTTTTTATGTTAGTGAGGGATATTGACGACGCAAGAGTTTCAAAACACAAAATTTACTATTCAAAGTCCCTACGCATAGTTCTCCAAGTTCCTTTTGTTGTTCAAAATCAGAGAGTTTAGCAACGAAAATCGTACCAAAATTTTACTAATAATAGAATAAAAAAGTAGAAAAAAATCTGCATATCAGATTGGGTAAAGATTGCTTAACTTTTTTTTAAGAATTTTTCTCGTAACCAATTCAATGGAATGACTGTGGTTTTATGTTATTAAATTTAATTTTCGCAAAATGCAGGAATAGATGTGGCACAACTTAAAGATGCAATTACATTTGTAGTATGTGTCCTTTGGTTGAAGCCCAAAGGTGTAGTACCGAGTCAAACTCCCCGTTTTCGACCTTGATTATTTTTTGCGAATTCCCCACCCCTGCCCCCAATAGTCCACAAAAACCCCTTCATCAAAACATCACCATTTTTTTAGAATTAAAATAGTCGTATAATTGGGCATTATACATAAAACATTTTTTATTTCTTCACACGGTAAAGTAGATAATCCATAATATACATATATTCACTTTTAAAATAATGAAGTGCAATCACATAATCACTACAGCATTCGGCACCCTAAAACATTAAAAAGTTAGTTAATATTTAAAGTTTAACATAGTTAGCCTTTAATACGGCATAACAATCAGAGAATACCATTAAAATGGAGAAAACTTAGCTCGGATTAGGTTTGGCAATACAGGGTACGGGGTCTTTGGAGCCACAAGCAGGGAATTTAAAGCCATCAGAATTTAATGGGAACTTGAATCCTTTAAGGAAAAATTGATTTCGGATTAGTTTTAGGCTTCGTTTAGGCTTAGGTAAACGTTTTAACGATTTTGAATTTTGGCTATAAGTTCTCCACCTAGGGCTCCAAGTTCCCCATTTTTAGCTCCAAATTCCTTCGGCCCCATCGACCCTAAATCCCACCTAGGTATGACGAGTGTGTGACGAAACGAAATTAACCTTTTGCGATTGTTATTTCGTCTCAAACGCGGAGTGTGTATCGCGTCGCGCTACTCAGTGTATACGGGCGTCAGAGCTAGCCAGGGAGCCGGAACAGGCGCGCAGTTTAAAATTGAGTTGCACTGGTGCGTTTTTTTCGCGTTTCAGACGCGCTTTTTAGCTTAAAAAAGTTCGCAAAAAGTCAATCAGAAAAATTACATTGGTCCAACCTATGTAAGTAACAAATCTCTCGGTGCATGGATATTTTTTATGAATCCGCCATACCTTCATTTTACCTGTGTAAATTTAATCTCGAGGACGAGTTGTAAAAGCTTTCAAAAACTTTGATAGTTAATAACAACTTTTTAACCTTTGTTGGATATTGGATAGAATTTTTGAAATCACCCGATAAAAATTTTTATTTTCTCCAGAAAATTTTTGTGACTTTTTGTAGGGAGTTTTTTATTTTTTATGTAAAGCGACTTAAATAATTTTCGTTAAAATTTTTCGTTAAAAAGGTTTCAAGTCAGAATATCTCAATAACAGTGCGGTCGATTTGTTTAAAAAATTTATTATTTTCTGACACATACCGCGTATATGTCCCTTCCGTGAAAACTCAAAGTACAAGCGTTAATAAAAGGGGATTATTTTCCCCCTGTCATTGTCCGGCCTATTGTATAATGGATAACACGCCAGAGTCGACTTTGGAGGTTACAGGTTCAATTCCTGTATCGGCCAAATTTTTCAATAAATTTGGCTGTCTACTTTTTTCAGGGCCTGGTTATTTTCGCTTCTACTTTGGGTCGTCACAATTTAATAGAATTTCACGTTAGCAATACATTGATATAATTCGCGTATAAATCGACCTATTTATTGGTGGAATCTTCCCACACTTTTTTAATGTATTGAAAAAAACTTACTTGAATGGAAGGATAGTACGAGTAATTTTTGAACCAACTGGGAATCCCACGGGTATAGTTCGGCACCACGTGCCAAACCATGTGGAGCGGTAGAAATCGATCTCTACCGTATTTATCCCGAGAATCACCAGCTACAAAATAAAATAAAGTTTTTTTCTGTTTTATTCCAAGGAAAGGCCAATTAACACTATATTTACAATATGTATTGTATAGATGGGAGTGTTTACACAAATATAGCTTTTTTACAAATTGATCTAAGTTTAGCAAAAACACTTCATTTTGTAAAAAAAACAGCAGAAAAAACTCAGCAAAAACACGTCACCCTACTAAAAAATTTTTACAAATGACTTAGTTTTTGTATAAATTCTAGCAAATAGCAACACTGAATCTAACTATGGTAGATCTAAAAAATTAAAAATGCAACAGTTTTCAAATCCAATTACTACTTTTTCATGGTACGGGGTCTTTAGAGCCAGAAGCAGGGAACTTGGAACCATCAAAAATTTTTGGGAACTTGGAGCCACGAGCGATGGGAACTTGGAGCCTTTCAGAAAAAAATGGTTTGGGCTAAAATTTAGGTTTCGCTTAGGCTTAGGTACACGTTTTAGCGATTTTTATTTTTGGCTCCAAGTTCCCAACTTACGGCTCCAAGTTCCCAAATTACGGCTCCAAGTTCCCTATTTTTGGCTCCAAGTTCCAGCTCCATGTTTTCTAGGCCCCGTCGACCCTAAATCCTTTTTCATATTTGAAAAATTGTTAATTTTTTTTTAATTTCAAGGCAATTAAATTATGTCAAATCTAACACAAACCTTCAACCCCAAGTTTTTCAAAACAAATGCCGATGAATACATCTTCGGATGTTGTGTCCGCTTGCTTGCAAACTCCCCCTTTGATTCCGTCTTCCACTAACAATCTTAAAGCTTCCTAAATAAATAAAACAAGTTGTATTTCTTTGATGGTTTTTTAAAAGATATTAAAAAACTTGCAGCAGAGGAAACTTGAAGCTTGAAAACAGAACTTAAAACCTAAAGGCTGGTTTATATTTTGTCCAATGTGTCCAAAGAAAAAAAATCCAAAAAGAAAAAATCAAAGGACAAAGCCTAAAAAATTTTTAAGCGTCCGCATACCTCGTCCAAAAGAAAATTTAAAGGACTTTCGGACAAGTCAAAGTTGTCTTTTGGACAATCCAAAAATGTCTTGTGGAGAATTTCCAAAGATTGTCCTTTGGACGAAGTACATATGAACGCTTTGTTAAATACTGTCCAAAAGACAGTCCAAAACACAGTCCAAAATTTTTAAAACACAAATTCAAATATTTCAAATTTGTGTGGTTGTCTAAAAGAAACTTTGGATTCTCCAAAGGACAAATATGGATTGTCCTAAGGACATCTTTAAATTGTCTGAAGGAAAACTTTGGCTTGTCCAAAATTATCTTTTGGACTTGACTTTGTTTTTTTGGAATTTGTCATTTGGACAAAGTATGTATGAACCAGCCGGGCTTAAGGTCTCTCCGGACAGTTTTCTTAAATATGGAAAATCGCGATTTTTGGCATACGAGATCTCGTGAAATACAGTAATATTTCACTAAAAAATTTATATGAGTGTTAAAAAAGCAGAAATATCACGATTATAAAGTGAACATTCATTATATTATTGTAAGTAATTGATATTAAAAATCAAATTGCAATGAAATTTCTTTAAAACCCTTAAAAATATTTACTTCACACTATTTATTTAAAAAATACTTCCAATAGAGAGACACAGTTACCCTCTTTTATGTACGTAAAAATTAAACTGAATATTGTTGTATTTATGGTTTAATAAAGAATTTTCCGTGAAAATGGGGGTTAATTTTTTCAAAATTTCGTTAAAACTTAACGTTAAAAAGATTTAATTTAATTTGATAAAATTTAAAGCTCCAGATAGTATTTCTATTGAAATTTATAATTTTTGAAAGGTCATAATATCTTTTGTATTTTTTAACGCATAAATAATTCTGTCGTGCGTCGTGCGTTTTATCGATTTATTTCAGAGGGTGTGTTTATAAATCGCTTTTAGAGCTCGTCATCCCATGGTAGCAGTGGCGTAGTCGGTTAGCGCTTCGTCACCTTTTTGAAAGGTCCCGAGATCGATTCCCACATAAATAGATTTGGCCACATAAAACATTTTTTTTTTAATTTTAAAAATTTATTTTACATAAATTCGAAAAATATCATTATTGTAAACAGGATTTGTTGTCTGCTTTTCGCCAATTAGTCAAATTTTCGTCATTTGAATATCTTAAAATATTATAATAACCAAAAATATAATAATTCAAAAATAAATTGTGTGTAAATAAAAATGGGTAATTTTTGCTCTTTATTGCAATTGGTTTACTACTGAACGCTCTGCAATAAAAGCTGTCCGGAGAGACCTTAAAAAGTCTAAGCCGGAAGTGAAAATTTTGGAACCGAAAATTCGAAATCGCTAAAACCTATACATGAACCTAAATCTAAGCTTTTTCAAATTTTTATTTTGGGGCGAAGATCCGATTTTCGCAGCTCTAAATTACCAGAATTTTCCGACAGCTTCAAGTCCCCTACCACCTGTTTTTATGCAGAAATTTATTTCATCAACCGAAGATTTACTTTTTTACACCGACAAACATACTATACTGTTGAAAATATTAAACCATTTTCATGCATTTTAATAGAAGAGCGTCTTTTTCGGATTAAAGATTGCAAACTTACTCATGATAGAAGATACAAAAACGCTATTTTTTGTTTAAAGACAGCCGTTACCGCAGATGAATTGTTGATACCGCTATTTTTTTGTTTAAAAACACCCGTTACTGCAATTGGTAAACGCTTTTTAACAAGCTTTCGGTGTTCTTAAGACCAAAAAAACAACACAAATTGTAAGGGGCAAAAAGGTTGAAAACATAAGTGATGGTAAAGTCCGGGTAGCCTTATGTGTTGTTTTTTTAGACAGTCCTGATCCTGAGGCACCTAAAACAAAAATTCAAAGACAGGTGGTGCTCCTTCTAATGTTAAAGTATAGAAATGCTAGAAGATAGTGAGAGAACAGTAAAATATGTCTCATAGGCAAGAAAGAAGGTACGAGGTCTTCTGAGCTGTAAGTACGAACCTTGGAGTTGTCGAAAATCTTTGGGAAATTGGATCTAAGAAAAATAGGAACTTAGAGCTCTTAATAAAAGTTGTGTTTAAACTTAGGCATAGCATAGATATAGGTTTTAGTGATTTTTTTCTGCTTTAAGTTTCCTATATTTAGCTTCAAGTTCAAGCTACATGTTTTCTCGGCTTCATGGACCCTAATTTTGAGTAATCTTAGCAAGGACACATATAGAAGGCAGATGGAGGCAAATTAGTGATTAAGGTCTTTAAGAAGAAAATATAAAGTTATATCTCGAAACGGTACACTGACTTTGCTGGGTTAAAACGCTTCTGTCACCTTTTAAAATCGCACTTATCGAGCTAACACGGTCGACAGCTTTTTCCTAAAGCCTAAGCCAACGTTTTCCTAAGCCTAAGTGAAACCTGAAACTTAAGCAAAACTTTATTCAAAAGTTTCATCAGAAGTTTAGCTTGATTTTTAAGTTTCGGTTAGGCTTAAGAAAACGTAGGCTTAAGCGCGGTTCACAGTTTAGGCTTATGGCTTATGATTTAACATTTATGACTTTAGCGTTTTGGCTTTAGACTTAAGACTTAAGGCTTAACGTTCAAAACGACCTTGATTTAGACTTAAGACTTTGATGTTTAATGTAAAAAATTTATTAATAAAAGGTTGGATTTTGACAATTATGACTTTAGCGTTTTGGCTTTAGACTTAAGACTTAAGGCTTCACGTTTAAAACTACCTTGATTTACACTTAAGACTTTGATGTTTAATGTAAAAAATTTATTAATAAAAGGTTGGATTTGATTTTTATTAGTGAAAGGTTGGATGAGTTTGAAGATATATTCATGTTAGCAACAGTGCACCGCCGAAAAAAAAGCGTTTTTGTAGATTGTGGTGGGTTCGAACTATAAATCGAAAGAGGCTTAAGCAAAGAAAATATCACCGTATAGTGAGAAAAAAATGTGATTTTGTGACTGATTATTTTGAAAAGTATTTTAGAATGAGTTAAAATACATTCGATTATCTTCTTGGTTTGATGGGACAGTTTATTAAAAAGTTACGAATTTCGTGAAAGCATTCAGCTATCTTAGCGCATTCGGTAACTTTACAAGACCTCGCAGTTAACCTACAGTTTCAGAATAAAAACTACGTGGAATTTTAAATTTTTTTAAAAACCTGAAAATTTTGTCAACAAGAATATTAGTAAATTTTGGAGAAAAATACACAAGTAGGTTTTTTAGTTTTTAAAATTTTAAGGTTTAATCTCACAACAAAGAAATGATCTATTTTTCATCATTATACATTAAAAAAAAATTATCTTCGTGTTAAATAAAAATGGTTGGGCCAGCTCAGTTGGCGCTAAAACTGTTATGTAGGGTGCGCATCCTGTCGGTTCCCGATCCTGATGAGGCTTTTTTTTATTAAAAGTTTCTCCAATGTATACTCTTTTTTTCACTTCCCTCGGGCCGATTTCAAGAAAATTTGCCATTGAGATTCAATTATCTTGATAACGTTCTTGTTTTGACTGAGGTTTTTTCAGTTTTATCATTAATTAAAGCGTCGATTCCTGACTTTTTCCATTAAGAGTACAAAATTATTACTTTCTTTATTTTTTCTTGCATTCATGGTTTTAATTTTTTGCAAAAATTTCATTGTTTTTAAGGTCAAACACGAAAAAGTTTCACAAAAGTCTTAAGTCAAATTATAACAGAGTTCAATTCTAAAGTCTAAAGTCCAAAGCCTTAAGCGCAAAATCAAAAATCTTAAGTCAAGCTATGAATCGGGCCTAAAGTCTTAAGTCAACATTCTTAAGTCTAAAGTCTTAAGTCTTAAGCGTTAAGTCTGAGCTGTGAACCGCCCTTTAGGCTTTAAAAACCTGTCGAGATAAATTTGTCAAGTTAGCCGCTTATTGCGCTCACTTTTCTGCAATCTGAAATGTTTTTATGTCACTTTTCAGCCCAATGGAAGAAATACTCGTAATCTAATAGACTAAAGTATGAAAAAAAGGATAAATAAATACTTTTGAGATTACATAGCCGCTTCCTCCGGACATGTATATAGCACCTGGTCTTTTTTTCTGAGGATCGGGTTTCTTTCGGTATTTGAACCCAAGGTAGTGAGGCTTTGTTGGGTCGTAATCTTTGAGCAGTCTTCGCAAATTCTCCACAACGACATAAGTATCATCGTCAGCCTTAATTTTTTTTAGACATTTTAACTTTAAGCCGAAAATATGTTTTTTGGTTTTCATTTTTTAAGAGTGAATTCTGATAGAAATGTAAGCGTTTTATTTTTAAAAGTATACAGGATTTAAAAATCTAGTGTGATTTTTTGGTATCAGAGAAAAAGTTAACATTGCAGTACTTGTGATGACATTCAGAAAAAAACTAGAAACAGTAATATAACAAATAAAGAAAAATGAGATGATTTTGCACATGCATTGTATTCTTCGCTTGAAAACAGAAAAAACCGAAAAATAAATTCTTATTGCAATAATTATTTAGGTTAATCTGCTTCTCTCGTTTCTTAAAATAATTTTATTTTAGTGAAATAGGTTTTCACAATTCTGGTATTATTTACCTTGTCAAAAATGATAGCTCTCAACAAATCTATAATTAGCGATATTTTCTCGGCATATCGCTAAGTGAATTTCAAAGTGAGAGGATCAGACGTTATTATTAGTGTACACAGTCGTCAGGGTCATAACTTGGTGGCTTCAAAATGCACGCGCTGATATATAGCAAAAACAAAAATGTGCATGGAGTAAAATGAATAATGGCGCACGCGGGCGTTATAGAAGCATTAGACCACATCTGTCGCGTTTCTTTATTATGGGTTTATTCTCGTAAAGAGCTATATTTCTAACCAACGTGGTATTATTGATTTTAATAGTATCTAATTAAAGTATTTTGACGTTTATAGAGTTGAAAATTATAATAAGATGAAGTTTAGAATCACTTAAAATCATCGACCAATCTCTGTAGCTACATTTCCGTTTGTTTTATGTATGGCGAATTATGTCATTTTACCTTGTTGGCTCGGTGATTTACGATATTTTTGCTCCCGTCGCCGAGCGAGATGTTAAAAATTGAACTCAGGAAGCAAAAGCCGGTTGAATTACAGATCGAAGCGGATAACCTGGCATATTTTAATCAGGATTTGGACGAAAGTCGGTGGATTTTCATTGACATGTTTCGCTCAAAATTTCTTAGTGCTTTCTAATTTCCTATATCGGTTTTTATTCAATTCAAATTGTATAATTCAAATTGTTCAATACAATACTATTACAATACCTTATAAAACCAGTCGAAATCGTTGTAGTAATTATAGTAGACAAGGCTAAAAGCCTGTCGGGCCTTTTCATACAGGAACTTCCGGCCCTCTTTGACTTTCAGTCCAACTGCCGGGAGGTCCTTGTCATCTTTGTAGGAGACGAATAGGTGTTGGTCGCATCGCCTGGCCCAGGTGTCCTTGACTGGATACGCCCGTTTCTCGTGATTTTCGGGCATCGTGCTGATCATACAAAAGATCCTCCCTTCACTCTAAATTTGATTAGGGAATCTTGAAAGCCGAAAATGGAGAACATGAAGACGTTCTTTTAAACAGTTAAATTATAGGTCTATGCCTAAGCTTGAAGGTGCGGCGCAAAGTCAAAATTTCCGTTTTCGATTTTGATGATTTTTTAGCAAAAGTTAACATAAGACCTTCTTTTTTAAGAAACATTTTTAACAGTTTAAGAAATATGATCTTTAAAAAACGGCCAAAATAAGGCTTTTCCAGGGTATTCTGTGCTTTAATAATGTTTTTTTTTTCACAGTTTTGTCATAAAAATTATAAAAAAACAGGCGCAGTTTTAAATTTATTTTGACACCTTGATTGCAAGTTTGTACAAAATATTTGTTAAGATATTAATATTATATTAATATTTTAGAGGAAAAACCTGTGATTTGTTTACCAGATTCTTTGTAAAACCTAAAAAAAACGACAAACCAGTGGGCAAACACGACAGGTATTTTATTAAAGTATCTATTTTATATTTGTTTGGTTGAACTTTCTATTTAGAATAGTAAAATTGCAATTTTTGATCTTTTAATAAAAATTCAGATAAACTATAGGAGAGTTAAATTTGTATTTTTTCAAATACCAATAAAAATTTAGATAAACTATAGGAGAGTTAAATTTGTATTTTTTCAAATAGCAACTAAGTTTGTCAACCACTTTTTACCTGAGTTTTGCAAAAAAGGAATTACACTCGATGTTTCTTTACTAAAACACTAGGAACTCGACAAATACTTCGCTAAAATTTTCAATTCGAGTATCAAAAAACAAAAAGTAGTACGCCTTTTTTATATATCTTTATAATTATAGTTTAAAATTTTTGCAGCAAAGAAAAAAATACTGAGTAAAAAATAAAGATATTATCTCCTGAACCATTAAAAATATTAAAAAAAGGTTACAAGAGTTTGGGGCACAAAGTAAGGTTTTCCCAAAAAATAAACTATTTAAAATCAAAGACAAGTTTAACGTTGTACCGCAACTTTTAGCCTAAGCCTAAACTAACTAGCTGACTAACTAACTAGAAGCACAAACTTCAATTTTTGCGATTCAAGTTACCATAATACGAACCATGCTTTTTTTTATTTCCGACAAAACATCCCGTACCGTAAATTTTAATAGTATCCCGCTAATGCATAGGTATTTTTTAGATTTATTTAGTTGCTTCCAAAAAATTTTTGGCAGACTTATTTTTTACTTATATTTTATCTTCTTTTTATCTGTTTTCCATTCAAAGGCAGGTTTAGCTGTTTTACGTCTCTCTAGT
Organism: Microlaimidae sp. YZB2_3; assembly: GCA_030248175.1. Lineage (NCBI taxonomy): Eukaryota > Metazoa > Nematoda > Chromadorea > Desmodorida > Microlaimidae > Microlaimidae sp. YZB2_3. The sequence goes on from JASAMX010015752.1 coordinate 11,058, forward strand.
GATGCTCCTAAAGTTCCGGAGCACCACAGGAGGTCGTGAGTTTCGAAACTTTTTGTACTAATTTATAAAAATTAATCCGATAAAAAACCCCCCCCCCCTAATAGTATTGTAATGAACAATTTAAATTAAACAATTTAAATTGAATAAAGAACGATATAGGAAATTAGAAAGTACTAAAAAATTTTGAGCGAAACATGTCAATGAAAATCCACCGACTTTCGTCCAAATCCTGATTAAAATATGCCAGGTTATCCGCTTCGATCTGTAATTCAACCGGCTTTTGCTTCCTGAGTTCAATTTTTAACATCTCGCTCGGCGACGGGAGCAAAAATATCGTAAATCACCGAGCCAACAAGGTAAAATGACATAATTCGCCATACATAAAACAAACGGAAATGTAGCTATAGTAATATCTGTTGATGATTTTAAGTGTATTCTTGAAACTTCATCTTATTATAATTTTCAACTCTATAAACGTCAAAATACTTTAATTAGATATGATCAAAATCAATAATACCACGTTGGTTAGAAATATAGCTCTTTACGAGAATAAACCCATAATAAAGAAACGCGACAGATGTGGTCTAATGCTTCTATAACGCCCGCGTGCGCCATTATTCATTTTACTCCATGCACATTTTTGGTTTTTGCTATATATCAGCGCGTGCATTTTGAAGCCACCAAGTTATGACCCTGACACTGTGTACACTAATAGTACTCTGATCCTCGCACTGTGAAATTCACTGAGCGATACGCTGAGAAAATATCGCTAATTACAGATTTGTTTAGACTAAGAGCTATCATTTTTGACAAGGTAAATAATACCAGAATTGTGAAAACCTATTTCACTAAAAATAAAATTATTTTAAGAAACGAGAGAAGCAGATTAAGCCTAAATAATTATTGCAATAAGAATTTATTTTTCGGTTTTTTCTGTTTTTTTAAGCGAAGAATACAATGCATGTGCAAAATCATCTCATTTTTCTTTATTTGTTTTATTACTGTTTCTAGTTTTTTTCTCGAATGTCATCACAAGTATTGCAAAGTTAACTTTTTCTCTGATACCAAAAATCGACACTAGACTTTTTAGAATCCTGTATACTTTTAAAAATAAAACGCTTACATTTCTATCAGAATTCACTCTTAAAAAATGAAAACCAAAAAACATATTTTCGGCTTAAAGTTAAAATGTCTAAAAAAAATTAAGGCTGACGATGGCCATACTTATGTCGTTGTGGAGAATTTGCGAAGACTGCTCAAAGTATGACGTACCAACAAAGCCTCACTACCTAGGGTTCAAATACCGAAAGAAACCCGATCCTCAGAAAAAAAGACCAGGTGCTATATACATGTCCGGAGGAAGCGTCTGTGTAATTCTCAAAAGTATTTTTTTATCCTTTTTTTCATACTTTAGTCTATTAGATTACGAGTATTTCTTCCATTGGGCTGAAAAGTGACATAAAAACATTTCAGATTGCAGAAAAGTGAGCGCAATAAGCGGCTAACTTGACAAATTTATCTCGACAGGTTTTTAAAGCCTAAAGGGCGGTTCACAGCTCAGACTTAACGCTTAAAACTTAAGACTTTAGACTTAAGAACGTTGACTTAAGACTTTAGGCCCGATTCACAGCTTGAATACGACTTTGCGCTTAACACTTTGGACTTTAGACTTTAGAATTGAACTCTGTTATAATTTGATGTAAGACTTTTGTGAAACTTTCGTGTTTAACCTTAAAAACAATGAAATTTTTGCAAAAAATTAAAACGATGAATGCAAGAAAAAATAAAGAAAGTGATAATTTTGTACACTTAATGGAAAAAGTCAGGAATCGACGCTTTAATTAATGATAAAACTGAAAAAAACCTCAGTCAAAACAAGAACGTTATCAAAATAATTGGATCTCAATGGCAAATTTTTCTCAAATCGGCCCGAGGGAGGTGAAAAAATGAATATACATTGGAGAAACTTTTAATAAAAAGAAAAAAAGCCTCATCAGGATCAAGAACCGACTGGACGCGCTCCCTACATAAGTTTTAGCGCCAACTGAGCTGGCTCAACTATTTTCATTCAACACGAAGATAAATTTAAAAAAAAAGTATAATGATAAATACTAGATCATTTTTTTGTTGTGGGATTAAACCTTAAAATTTAAAAAAAACCTACTTATTTATTTATCTCCAAAATTTATTAATATTCTTGTTGACAAAGTTTTCAGGTTTTTAAAAAAAATTTCAAATTCCACGCCGTTTTTATTCTGAAACTGTAGGTTAACTGCGAGGTCTTGTAAAGTTACCGAATGCGCTAAGATAGCTAAATGCTTTCACGAAATTCGTAACTTTTTAATAAACTTTCCTATACAATACGTAACTCTACCACCTTGG